>JABFOV010005453.1:0-12024 GCA_022817685.1 Aradophagus sp. ZL-2020
CCATTAAACCGGTTATTCGTTTAACCGCTAACCGGTTAATTGTATATTCGATTATTAACCGTACATGCCGTTAATCGTCGGTTAATATGGTTAAACGGTTAATCGATTATTCCTAGCTTTACTTTTCAGAAGTTCGCAAGTTTCCGCTTGCACCGCAAAAAAATGATTTGAAAATTCGTAGCAATTTCAGAAAATCTGTTTATAGTTTATGGAAATAATTTTGTTAACACCTATGCAAACACTTTACTAAAAAGTTAGACATTTCAAGAAAGAAATTGGAAATTCCATGATAAAATTTGAATTTTGTATTGAACTTTCAATCATGTTAAAATATTAAGAGCTGTTTTTGGAATTTTAAACATTTTATCGATATTATTTGAAATCTGTCTATGAAAATTTAAGTTTGTTTTAAAAATTATAAATATTTACATTATAATTACATTTTCGTATCTGATATTAATTAAACATATTCAGTGAAATAATATTGATCGATAATTTTTATTGTCACAAATGATATTTATTTGTTTATAAAAAGTCGCAGATAAGTAAACGTAACAGTTTAACGAATTATTTTTGTAATCAATGAAAATTCTTTTTTACCGTACGCACTTTGATAGTAAGAATTGCTTAGAATTTTCAGTTCCATTTAGGATGTTTAGTTCCGTAAATTTATCTTTTCCATTGTTTCATTATATTATTCACTTGTTTTACAAAATTTAATTTCATTGTATGCAATATTGTGAGAGAGGCAAACACCGTGTTTTGTTGAGAAACGTATGTTTGTCGGGGTTTAATTTAACGTTGTATTTACATTCGCGGATTCGCTTTTTTACATAACGCATAGTTGGTACAATATAAACATCGTTGCAGTCGCCACACTGGACACAATAAACAACGTATGATTTATATTTACGTTTATTCAACCTCCGATTGTGTTTGTTTGCATTGTGAAAGGCGGTTTCCAAGTAATAATTTCTAAATTATTACTCGTTAATGATTTGATTACCGACTTCTTGGTCTGTAAATTAAGTGGTGAAATATATACAAATGCATTTGCAAATTTATTGAAAACTTTAAATAATATATGTTGTTAATAATTATTTCTTAAAATCATTCTTTAATAATCTAAAAAAAGTCAGAACGCAGTGAAACTTCGTACAATTATTAATCAAATTGTTTTCTAAGAATTCAAAGATTTCGTAAAGATTGATCATTAGTGAACTGAGATTTTCATTATTAAAGTTACGAAAATGACGTATGTATGAAATGAAAATACGATACACAAGCATTGTAATTTTGCAAAATCTTACAGTAAAATACTTTTGGTCAGTTTTTTCCAAGGAACACCAAGATTGATATAGTAAAACTCAAGAAAAGTTGTTTTTGAGATTACTGAGGAACTACCTTAATTAACATTAACGTTATTATCATATTTTTCACTTTACTTATATATTTATGCAGTTTATTATCAAATTAAATTTATATACAAATTCCTTTTTTATTTATTGAGTGTTGTAAATTCAATTTTAAAACTGTTGGTTTTACAATTGAATAAGCAAAAATAAAAATTATGCCCCATTTTCTCCCGACACTTGTTTTGATGAAAGACTAAAACGTCCATTATCAGTTAAATTGGAAATTCCACAGATTCATGAATATCACGTCTGAATATTTTTGCTGCCAAAGTTGCGCCGAATGAAAATTCAAATGTTTCATAAAGGAACGGTTTTTCATCACTTTTTTCCTTCTGCTTCTTGTTGTATACTTTTTAATACCACGCTATTTATGTAACATCTTTGCATTTGTAATATCTTTCATTTCCTTCTCATCGAATCAGTCTGCTTAACTGGCGATACATTTCACTTTAACAATTTTACTTTCGCGCCGTATCGAAAGTCAAATTGAAAACGAACACTTTATTAGTCTTGTCGAGCCGCGGAATTAATTCGATCGCTTCCATAATTTTGTTTTCAATCATTACTGATTACCCTCGGCTGCATCAATTCAATTACCCCGGTCGAACATGAAATTCAGGCATGAGCCTCCTAGAAAGGTTGCTTAGCGAAATAACGATTGAACGAAAGCGGAAAGGAGGAAGTATTCCATGTTTTTCTCTTCGCTCACGTCGATCGGCTACCGAATAACTGTCTGCTTTTGTTTACATAACAAAACTTCAACCTTTTCTTCTCCATGCGTGATAAATATTTAATTATTTAATTATAAATCAAATTTGTGTAGTACAAACTTGATCAATTGCCATATAAGCGAATAAAGCCAATAGTAATAAACATTTGTTTTACCTGATATTCTTCGTTGAAAGCAAATTTACAATGCTTATTGACATTTTAAAGAATAAAATAAAAATTCAATTTACCCCGATTCTTACGGCGAAAAGATTGCACATTCCACTGGGTCACCGATGGTACACATTTTTTCGTTGCAGTGTGTCGTCGCGAAACAAAACGCTGCATACGAAATGCATTCGTCACGGGAGCGAAATTTTCGAATTTAGCTCGAGCATTTTAAGGGGCTGGGGAGTCGCGCAGCGTGAATTCGAAAGCGCGAGAAGACCTCGTCGAGGCCCTTTGACTGTCAGTCCGCTCGATGGGTTTGCGGTCAAAATTCATAAAGTGCTTGTTTCGTATACCAAAGTTAAGAGGCACCCGAAACTTTTGAGGGTCTTTTAATACTTATTCATTGTCTTTCGAGCGTATTAAGCGTCTTCCGAGAGGTCGTCATCTTTATTCGGGATTTAATAAGTACTTACGCTCTTGGATCGGAATTCAAAAAAGGCTTGTTAAAAATTACGAGGAATCGTCCGCTCAAGTTCTATAATCCATTTTTCAACGAGACAATTATTGAATACTCATAAAGTGATCTTCCGTTGATCACTTTTTGTTTACTTGACCTTTCAGTTGATCTTTATTTGACTTTTTAATCGATCTTCGTTTGAACCTTCATTTAATATTCATTCAAACTGTTCTTTAAACTTCATACGATCTCTCTTCGACCTTTGTCTTTTCCTCGCGAAGCTTTGATTGACATTTTTACTTTCATTTTTGATAACATGGTTTCCATCAATGTTCAATCAAACTTCATTTATTCGATAAAACCTTTCCACACAATTAATTCACGCGCGACACTTATTGTTATTGTTTCGCGTTCTCGGACGGATTGTTTTAATTTGCGAAAAACTGGGCCGTCGAAAAAATCGGTTTCGTGATTGATGGCGATCGTTCGCCTTGTAATCGAGTTCAACCGCCCTTAACTCATATCCGAAGTAGCACTTTGCTGCACTTTCTTCAAACTTCTATCAATTACGCAGACGTTTTGAAGAATCTTTAAGCGACCATACATCAGCTTTTATTAGTTTCAGAATCTTCTATCAACGCCGTAACAAGTTTACTCCGTGCCACCGGATTCTTCCTGAGATCGTTCACCAATCATTCATAGTTTATTAATTTCACAGTTCATCGATTTAAAACTTTGAGCCTCGGGATTCATATTTTATTCTCAAGTTAAATTATTTACGCACCGCTTCCAACTAGAAGTCACTTACATCTTTCATTTTCATACAATTTCTTTCGAGTGTGCAAACTTTGTACTTTTTTCTTAGTCATTAATTATTGCAAATTGCACGCAACGTCTAATTAATCCGGAAATTAAACTATCTCGGGAGATAAAACTGGCGAACAGTGATCAGCGTCGTTCGATCAACGGGTCCTTTATCCGCGCGTCGTCGTCGACGACGTATCGCGCAATCATTTTATTAATCATTTTAAATAAACACAACACTCGCTGCGTTTCGCAAACATTTAATTACTCCGCGAACAAGCGTGACCCGCTTTACAAAGCCGTAGACGAAACTTGCGAACAACGACACGCTCGGCGGAAAATGAGCTTGCACGCAGAAAAAAGGAAAAGTTGCATTCAAATTGCAGCGAGTGGCGATGCTCGCGAGATATCACAAAAGTCAGCGCCAAGTTGCCATACCATTAGATGGCATTTTTATAAACAGTTTGGTAAAGATGTGGTAAACGATACAGGGGAGAAGGCTGTGGTTAAACGTTGTGTAGTAAATTTTAGTTATTAAAGAAACTGACCACGTGTATGATCGTATCGCGACACACACGTGAAGGAAAATCACTGCCGCAATAATTTCTTCTTTAGCAAAGATAAACAATGGAAGAGGGAATACGCGGGGAACATTTTTTAATTAAAATGAACATGTACACAGAGGAAATCATATTGTGCAATACATATTGCATTTATTTCATATTGCGATCGACAGAATACAAATACAAATAGTAATTTGAAAGTCTGTATTGTAACTTGCTATTCGCTTCGAAATAAAGGGTTTCTCGGAGCAGTTTTTTGTTTAGAGCAGCTTTTGCGTTGATGTTGGTTTTTTGATAAATTAATGTTGACAATTATGTCGGATTGGTGTTTTCTTCATAGTATTGACTTTAAATCTACATATAGTCTATGTAGAGGCAACATTACATGAACCTCAAGATCATGTGCCAGCGCAAACATTAATATTCGGTCCACGTGTTTAGGGCAGCATTTGCATTCATGTTGGTTTTCTGATGTTGTATCAACAGTTGAAAATATGTTGGATTTATGTTTTCTACATAGCGTTCATTTCAATACTGATTAGATGGTAAGTCCTACATCATTTGGTTCAAATTAAAATTTATTTGGAAGTAAATTTTGTTGTAGCGATTCACAATCAAATTTGGTATTAGGTTTTATTTTTGATAATTAGAATTCATTTATAATAATTTTCAGTGACTGACTTGTTTGATTCGACAATATCTAATTCGCGCTAAGGAAAGTAGTTCATGGACTCTTACGAAGTTTTGATATCATGATCATGATAAAAGGATGCTTGACAACGTTTACCAAACTTTTCAGTTAAATTTTCTTAAACTTCTTGTCAATTATGCGAGAAATTCGATAGTTTTACTGCAAAGTTTTTACTCTAAATTTTGCCAAAAATAATAGTAAGACCGAAACATGGATAAAATGGAGGAATTATTAATTTTTTGCAAAATAAAAAATTAAAGGTCAAGTTTGTTCATAGGTTTAATATTATTTAATTATTTAAAACAATTAATTACTTTTATCCCACGATAATCCTGATTACCAATTTTAATCAACCGATGTTATGTGCAGGAAATTTACAATTTTTCCAACAAAAATTTAAAACGTAGATTGGATTGTGAGAATGAAATTTTTATATCTTATATACACCAAGTATCTCATTTCGTCACAGTTAGAAATGCTTTTCATATTTTAGGCAATAAAAACATCTCAATGTAAATATTTAATTCAGTCATGTTTCAATTTGATCAAAGTTATGTATACTTGATGTAAGTATAAATTTTAAGGATACACTGATAACAAATCAATTAAACATGGATTTGTGTTAAAATAACTTTTTCTTTCAAACTTGGATAAAATCGTGAATTGTATTTATTTCCTTACACTATGTATTCCGCAAAAGTAGTATTATTTTCTTTATATATATAAATACAATTCTTTCTAATTCAGTAAACTCGTAACTAAAAATAAAAGAAAAAATCACGGTCTACTTCCTTGCAACATTGATCCAACATCAAACCCGAATTCACATTCACAAATGTTCAGCCCATACTTTGACCTCGTTGCCACTTTTGACCCAGCTGACACTATAACCGATCATCTTTGAAACTTTATTTTACATTTGACACGACAAAACTAGCAGCCAAACATTTGATACATTTTAACAATATAATTATTCATCATCACTTTTTGCCGTGCACAATCGACCGACGAAACGATGCCCCGCGCACGAAAGGCTCCGTTCGTTCGGCCGATAATTTCGCGGCCACTTGTCGCGACAAGTAAAAACGATTGGTCGTTCGTCGCGGAACAATTTTCGAGCGCTACAATTGTCGGCGGTTCATTAAAAATGCACAACGCGAACGAGCGCTCGTATCGGGGCAAGATCGAACGCATCGGATTCGATCAAATAAAGCACGGCGGCTGTGTATCGCCGTTGGCCCGAGCGTGTACGTGCACGGCTGTACACAGACACGGCCGAACGGGCACACGTACGCGCGCGTGCAGCGCTGCGAGATGGAGCCTGTCACGTCATTTCGCATTCGATCGTAAATGCAGATAATATTATAGCCGAGCCACGTTATACGCGCAAACAATCGCATTCCGTGCGCCGAGGCAGACAATGCGCACACGCGATATGAAATATCGCGCGCGGATTTTTCGACCAATGGCCCACGATCGTAGGCCTCGTTTTTTTTTCATTCGTTTTTTTTTTCTTTTTCTTTTTCCTTTTTATGCCGAGAGACGCCTATGAAACAAGGCTTTTAAAACGAGAGAATTAATCTGAAACATAAGAACGTTTATTACAATTCGGGTTAGGTTGGATGTAGAGTGATATGGTAATTCTATGTTTTATAGAACTATATATTATCACAAAAACGAGCGTTTTTGCAGTGGTGTTAGTTTCGGGTGTGAAATATACCAACAGATAAGTTTACGATATGCTACTCAAGTTTTACAAATACTTTCGTTGGGTTCCTTGGTACGGTAATTTCATTTTTTTGGTCTCTAAATTTACCACGCCGAAAAAAATGAATTCGTTGTGTCAGCATAATTATTCGCCAAAGTCTGAGTGTTACATTTATATTAAATTTTATTTCCATAATATGAAAAGTATGTTCCGAGTTATCTTGTTAAGGCAAATCAAGTATTCTTGCATACTTGGAGTGAATTTTATGGGATGGAAGTAAAGTTTGTATGTTGGCTACGATTTTCGGAGCGGCTATTGATAATAGAACTAGACATGAAATTGTTCTGTGAAAACTTTTTGTAATTTTTACATGAAATTCACAGTTTTTAAATAAACAAAAAATTGCAAAATAACATTGACTGTCCGTGGTAACAATAATTTGGTTACCGTCAACGTTAAATCATACGTTACTTTTGATGAAAATTGAATAAAAATGAAAAACAAAGCACGGTAATTTTAAACGTTAAACATTAAAATTACGTGCAATTTGTGAAATTACTTGACTTATCATGTGAATATGTTTTAACGCAATTACACCGAAAAGTCTTTTAAAAACTACTTAATATAAAGAGTTGAGCAGTTTTAAACTATTTCTTTCACTGTAATAACTAGTTTAAAATTACTAAACTTTTTATTACGAGTAGTTTTCGAAAAACTTCTTTTCGCAGTGTTGCTGTTTTAGAACCTTTTTTCTGTTTAAGAAAATTTACTTCTTTTCCATGATTTAAATTTCCTGCTGAACATTAATAACGTGCTCTCAGCAATTTTGGCTGACATACTTAATGTCGTACTACTGAAGTATTTCCAATGTCGCCGAGTCATTAAGTATTTTTGAAATATTTTTCACAAATCATAAGTTTATTTCCGCTCCTAGAACTCGAACTCGTATAACATAGCAAATGGTTCTTCTCACTACACCGGACGCTCCGACTTAAATCGCTAATTCGCCATTGTTTATCGAACGGCAACTCTGAATCGGCGCAAGATTGTGCGCTAACCGGATTTACGAGATGGCGGAGCGGCTGGCGTGGGTTAACCGGGTTATATAATCAGAAGACGCGCTCGCTCGCGTCTTGTCGGCCGCATATGTCGGCAACGAAGATTTGTACAGTCGTAAGCCCGGTTATGCTGATGCACGTTGGTCGCGCTGTTTCAAATTTCCAACTTACCCCGGGGAGTTTCGCCCGCCGGCCAACTTCGGCCAGAGTTGTTGCGGCTGTGCGAAACTGGCCGTGTAAGTTGCCGTGTAATTGTTGGCAAGCGATCCCGGAACGTTGGCGGAGCAAAACGATAAGGAACGGCCACGGGAAATTGTTGGCAATTTATCGTTCGTTAAATTTTCCCGCGCGTTTTCGGCCCGACCCTTAGGGGGGCTCGGATTTCGGCGCGACACAAAAACCCGCGCTCGAATTTCCAACGTCTCGGGAATTAAACTGTTCGGATTTCGACCGCTTGGCCGCGCTCAAACGAGCCTTTGTCGTGGCGTTTCGTCAGGTCTGATACGATCGCCTTTTGATTATTCCGTTCCTTTTTTCTGGCACCTTTTTTGATAGCTAAAAGAAAAGTAATCCGATCGCTGCAAACACGGAAGGTGATTGTTGTTAAAAAATGGATGGCAAATAGAAAATAATGTTTTTTCATTTAGTCTTCTGTTTATGTAGCAATTTTGTATTATTCACTTGTTGAACGTACAAATTTGTCTGTTTTGAACACATTTTAAAATAGAGTTCGAGGGTCGTTTCGTCTAAGGGTCGAAGTACGTATAAATCTTGTCACTAAAATATAACAATTTATTTTTTATTATTATTTTTTAATCGAAAATTTATTCGCATGTCAACAAAATTACTACATTTTGTACCAAAAGTAACAAACATTGCATTGTATAAAAAAATTGCAGTTTTAGTTTGAACTTTTTCGGTATTTATTGATTCGGATGTTTAGTTTTAGTGGAAAGCCAAAACTGTTTTCGTTGGCTATTTCTTAATTAATTTATCGTTTATTCATTTTTATCGGTTGGTTAGTTTTATTTATAAAGTAAATTTGTCGTATTTGTTTACGTTCGATTAAAGCATCAATATTATAACTGTTATATTAGGTTAACACCGTACTAGTTTATTTGATTTTCAATTGATATGAAAAATAAATATATACACCAATTGTTTGTTCATCATTCATATTCATTTAGTAGATGTTTTTGGTCAATTGAACCATATAATGTTTCATAATATATTTGAAAGTAACCTTAATTGAGTGTATTTGCTTGACTCTCTTTTAGTAGGTGTTTTTTCCAACTGTGATTTATTTACGAGACAGTTTAAATTAATACGTTTACGTAATTTTCAGTTTAAAAACAATTCAGTTAAAACATAATTTTAACGCAGTAATTGTATAAAATCTTTCTTGTATGTATTTTGTTTAAGTATCTTCTATCCGCGGCTCTTTTTGGAAAATATATTGCTTATTAAAAATTAATGGTACACTTTCTTTCTAATTAATCTTTATACGCAATGAATCCAAGGTAGTTTTTTTGGCCGACATTTTTTTTTTTTTTTTAATTTAAAAGTGGAATATTTAAACAGATTTTGACACGCGCAAAATTATTAAAATCTTTTTTTCCTCCCCAAAAAAATCTTCAAAAGCTCTCACTTAGAATTTATGATTATGCATTATCGTGTCACAGTAACCGGGTTATGTAATCAAGAGACACGTCCCTATCTCACTAAGCACATATTCTGCTCATAACACAATTTATACAGTAAAACCTCATTTATTCTATAAATACTTCTTATTTTATAATCTTGTTAATCTTGCACTATAAAAACCCACCGAAATGGAGGTGAAAAAAATCCTGGAAAATTATTACACTTTTAAAAAGTGGTAGCTTAAAAAACACTTCCGTCACAAAATAATATATTAATATCTGCTTGAGTGTCGTTGTTCCAATTCTTTCTGATATCAACTAATTGAAAAAATTTATTTGTCAACGGTTTTAATGTTAGCAATATGTTTGTAAAATTAAATTACGATTTAATTAATACAAATATCGTGCTCGACAGAATCAATTAATTAATTAATTAACTTATCAATTGAAAGGTATTGATTTAAATAATTAAACAATACAACGTCAAGTGTCGTTTATTTTAGAATAAATGATACGTTTTCTGTCCTCCCTCTTTCGTCCGTCGAATAATTTATTAAGTTGAAGAAATGCACGGTTGGGACAAATGACACTGTTTACCGACAAAGCAGTTGTCGACTTTATCAACAAGTAGGGAACTTTGAAGGAACAACATTTTGAGCGTCAATTACGCATTCCGAATTCGTTAATAACAATAAGACGGAATATCTTGGCGGACGTTTTGACAGATTGCGGCGATGTAACGAGCATAGTTAGAATTCTGCTGACAATACTTGTTCCCGCGAGATAACTCGAAATGGAGATCGCATATTTTTGCATACATTGAACCGCGGCGTGTTTGCAAGTTTTCTTGTTTCGACGAGAATGATTAACTGCGCGCAATATGTATAACACAAGCCACCGGTGAGTGCTGCTTTTTGCGTGGTAAAACTCGTCATAAAGCGCGGACAATGCTGTCACTTTAAGGGGTTACAGTCAACCTTTCAAACGCCATTTTTTCCCGCTGATTTATCATTGCGCTCGTTGATTATTTTCGAGTAATATTTTGGGCGTTGTCTTTCATTAATATTTTGATAATAAATAATGTTTCAATAATGATTGCCTATTCGATTTTATAACAAATTTTAAATAATAATAATAGTAATAATAATAATAATGGTGATGTCAATCATAATAATAATAGTAAAAACTGTTCTTGAAAAGATTAAAAAAGTGCGAAGCAGCAAGAACGAGAGAAGAAGGACTGATTTCGTTGACTGTAAACGATTTCATTTAGAAACAAGTCAGAACAAATCCTGTCAAAAGGTTGAAAAATGTCCGAGTTATTGCTCACATCTTCATTATTTCCCGCAGTTGTGCCATTAATCTTGCCGGCCTCGGTGGCCGTTATATCGCGAGGAATAAGTTGCAATAAAAAATCGACTTCCGGGAAGTCGGGCGGGCATGTAAGTGATCAACGAGGATCACTCCGAGCGGACGTATAATGTTGCGCGTTATTTCAATTACGGCCGATCGATCGCGCCGGGCGAATTAAAATCCCTCTGGCGGCACGTGAGATCACGAAACCGCGCTCGTCTTCAATTTCGCCATCGAATCAGGGAGCTCCTGCAGGCACTTTTCATCACTTACCGTCGCGTCTTTCCCTCGCCGCGAAATTAGAATAATTACAGACGTTACTGGCGTTAATTTAACTTCGGGACGAGATTACGTTTCTTCGCTCAAACTTTCCCCTCTAATTGACTCATTTCTCGACCGATCGAAGCCCCCGACCTCCCGCTTCGCTATTGTTTAACCTTATTGAGGTTTTAAGAAAACTCGGCGACACGAGTGCAACCTCTCAGTTAATCAATTTCGGGAACGCGACTTTGGTTTCACGAATCCCTTCGGTCTGGAACATCGATCGGTTGATTTTACGGCGGGAAAAAGAATATTGTCCAGAGATTAGATCTATTTATGTATTTGACATTGAAAGTATAACGAATTTTCTGAGTGTGAGGTTCATTTATCAATAAAGAGGATTCAAATGTATTGTTTATTGATATAAGATATGAGATACAAAATACTTTTTTAAGATATTTTAAATTCAAGAACAGAAACACCAATACCAATGACTTTGAAAAGTCATTGGTATTTTGATATGCAAATAATAAATAAGGTAACTTTAAATAGTGATAACGCTAAGGAAAAAAAAGTTTAAAGTACTACTTAAAAGGTAAGACCGTTGCAATGTCATCATCTGAATAGTAACTTTTAATATTTAATAGTAAGGTTGTGATATGTAAATATTATGATGATAAATCTCTTTTTTTATTTATTGTCGACTATACGAGAAATCACGTGAAAAGTATTTTGCCATTTCAAAATAATCTTTTCAATGTTTTCAATATCCATTGAACAATTGACGCGGAAATTTTAACACCCGATGGCGTTAAGGTATCAAATCGTTCTTACACGTGATTCAACTTTACTTGTGTGTACTTGAGAAACTCACAGAATTCTGATTGATCAAAATGAATTACGTGATACCTGAACTATACTTCGACTGGTAAATTCTGTCAAAACAGTGACGCATGGCTAAAACTGCTCAGCACATCAAAGAGTTAAGCTATTTAATTTCAAAGTTTGGCTATTTTGACCTATAATTCACCAAACGTTACAACTGTGATATTTTCGAGGATTCTATCTCACCAATTAAACGGTAATACTTAGTAAAATTTATATCAAATACGATTACTTACGTCTTAAAGCGAAACGTTGCAGTTACTTTTAATAAAACGCGACCATTTCATGATAAAGCAGATTAGACAGG
>JABFOV010005454.1:0-12017 GCA_022817685.1 Aradophagus sp. ZL-2020
AAGTGTGGAGAGGTCTCGGGGGCTGAGGGAGGTGTATAAAGAACAAAAAACGAAAACCAAAATTTAAAAAAATTTAAACACAAAAAAAAAAAAAAAAAAAAAAAAAAAAAGAATCAGGTGATATTGTGTAAAGGTAAGGCGTTTTGATTTTTTGATTTTTATTCTACTTAAAAATAATGAAAATTTCGTTAATTTTGGACAGATTTGTGAGATATTTTTCAAAAAAAAATTTTAAAAACAAAATTTTACCGATCTTTTTTTATTATTTTTATTAAATCTTACTGTTCTATGTAAGGCAATCAAAATTTGCAATATTCTAATATAATTCGAAATATTTTTGTCTCTTAATATTAACTGTAAATGATTTGCTGATACTTGTTTTTACTCTTATAATTTTATTTTAATTTTTCTTTTGACTTTCTTATTACCTCACTTGATTAAATGCTCTGCCCCACACCTTCACCTTATATGCTGACTCAACTTTCGGTAACGAGAGCAATTATCTCTCTACCCATAAAAAATTGTGTAAGCAGAGAGAATCAACTGCATGAGGAACCTCTACCCATTCCTAAACTAAAGTCAATTCCTAAACTTCAGTCCATTCCTAAACTAAATTCAATTCACCTTAAAGGTTGTAACGTAGGTTTTCAATACCGAATTTTACTTACAAAGGTTCAGATCTCAAAACTCAATGCTGACGAAATTAAACAAATGGCTGTGCACCAAGTGCACGTACAACAGTGCACTGAAACAACAAAACGAAAAATATTAATTCCCAATGTCGAGATCAACATTTGTCTACTAGAATCAGAAGCGGTCGGAGTGAAAAGGGCCTAGAAAAATTTCAAAACTGAAATTAAGTTAAACTAGTCTATATTTGAGTTTTAAGACACTCGCAAAAGAAAGAGAAATGAAAGTGTTGCGTTATACATATAAAACGCGAAGTTTTCTTTATCATGCTGAAATCGGCTACATGTTCTTAGTTTCGAGCGCCCGCCGTGTTATTGTTTTTCCCCCTAACCAGAGATAAGCACATCAATGTTTTCGGCGTTATTCGAACGATTAGGTAGAGCGATTCAAACCGTGCTTCTGAACGGACCTGCTTTAACGCCGCTTTTTTTTTCTTTTTTTTCGCTCCGCACCGCGACCGCAAAGTCTCTTGGCGTCGCGTGTCTCCGGAAATCGGTCTCTTGCGGAACCGTCGGCCGCGCCGAATCACGTTTTTTGATCGTTGGACTTTTTTTTATTTTGTGGTGACTGTACTTTTATTTTTTTGTGAGTCGAAATAAACGATCGAGTTTAAGTCTTAAAGTGCTGTGTGGTTTTGCTGTCTCACGCGCCTTAATCCCGATCCTCGTAGCCGATCACACCATCTGCGACGCGGGAAAGGGTTGCGCGGCGAATTCCACCCACCCCTTGTAACGCGAATCAGAGAAAAACATAAAAAGACTAACTCTTGAACAAAGGAGATGGTGAAACCGAGCAACGGTATCGAGTTCCTCAATTTTGCAATTAAGACCCTAGCCACATGCTGTCACCGTTCACGTTACTATTTTCCGCGAGGTGCGCGATACACAGGCGTAGCTCCAACGATCAATCAAGATCCTCGGTCAATCAAGTAATAAGGCGCTCAACTCAAATTGCCTCATTGCAGAATTAACAAAATAGTAATATTTATGTTATTTTTTTATATATTACATTTAGGCAACACTATTAATATAAGATTTCCAAACACTTCTAACTTACTGTCAAAGAACATATATTTATAAAACAATATTTTAAAGACACCAAATTGAAAAAACTAGTCAGCGAAGTACTTACAACCGTTGGACTCGGGCAATGTGGCTGCTGTCGCTTAACGTGCCTTGTCGCTTTGTCGGAATTAACACAACATTAATACAATAATGTTTTTCTGCATTTTGACAAAAACGTTATGAATCGGTTGCGAACGCGTTGTGTACGTCGACCGTCTACCCCAAGTCATGTAACACTGGAACGCCACGCAAAAAAAACTGCCATTTATTTCTGAATTCTTGGCAGTGTTGCCAGATTCGTGGAAAAAACCATCAAAACTAATAACACTTTTAGTTCTGATTTTTCAATACTGCTTATTAACGCAAATGATACGAGAATTATTACAAAAAAAGTCTGTATTTCATTGCAAAGTTAGAGAAATATCTGTTTGTTTATGAAAATCGATATATTTATAAATAATACGTTACTATGAAACAAAATTACATTACAAATTCAGAAAATCGCAAAATGTATCTTCACTAATTTTTTTGTAAGTATTGAAGCAATACAAAAAACGCGAAGACTCAATGCGCAGAATAAAAAACTCTATTTTTATCTGTATTTTAATTCAAATTTTTTGCTACAAAATAAAGTAAAATGACCCCGTACGTTCCTATTTAATGGAATATGCGTTTCGGTTAAAATGGTTGAAAATCAAACCAGATTATTACTTTTTTTATGTAGAACAAATGTTTTCTTAGGTTCAAGTCATGAAAAGTCTTTTTTCCTGGTTACTTATTAACGTCTATATATATAGGTATTTTGTTTGTATTAACGACCGTAAACAGACAGAAAAATTATCCACAGTCAATAAAGAATCGATGGTCGAATACAATAAATTATAGTACATATTACTCAACTTGATTGTGTCGTTTTGTATGTTTAATGTGTGATTGTCTGATTTCATATGTAACATTTCTGACATGTTTTGTTTAAAAATCTTTTCTTCTATATCTAATATTTGTACGTCGTCCCAATTATATTTATGATAAATAATTAATCTATGTTTGGTTACTACATTATGTTTTTCAATGTCAAGTTTCCACTTGTTCTTGTGTTCTTTGATACGTGTTTGTAAAGATTTTTTTGTCTGGCCTATATAACATTTTCCTAATTTGTTAGTCTTACAGTTTATTTTATAAATAACATTATATTGAAGTTCCTTTTTTTAAACTGTCTTTGCCTCTTCCAATAACAGAATTTAATTTATTTTCTATATTAAAGACACATATGGTGTTATTAAGGCAGTCCTCTATATTACGAAATTCTTGTTGAAAATTTTAGATATAAGCCTAAACGAGGAATATCACTCTGTGAAGAATAGCTTTGAATTCACCGATATTATGAAAAACTTATACATAGAAACTCCAAAAGTATTATCACTCTATGTTACATCCATTTTTTACAAATGTACCGAACGACTTAGTCATTACAAATACTGCTATCAAAAAAAGGTAGAACAATATAAAATAAACTTGTAGAATACCTTGCAATGTGCTAAAGATCGCTTTAGAATCGACATTATCTCCGACTTATTTTTAACTCCACGGAATATATTACCAACAAATTCATCGTTCACCGATAAATTCACCCTTTTCTCCTCTTTTTGCAGAGATAGTTATGAGAGATTTAAAGAATGAATACCTTGAAAGATTGAAAACAAAACCCATCCTTTACCAAAGATACGTTGATGATATTTTTCTCATCACTGGTTTTCAACAGTTATCACAAAAAACTGCAATTCACAATTGAATATGAGAAGTATAACCAGCTACTTTTTTAGATACAATTTTATTTAGGAACAATAACCATCTAATTAGAAATTGGTGTTAGAAGTCAATTTATTTGAGAAGGGTTTTGAATTTTCTATCCAACTCCAAAAAAAAAAAACCATGAAGAACTCCATAAAGAATTTCATCAAGATAATATACAATTGATATAACAGATATTATTGAATAATAATTACCCCATGAATTTTATTGTAAAACACATTAAAGAAAGTGACAAAAAGTTAAGTACAATAGATAATAACGACTACACAAAAAAAACCAAATATTTCTCTTCATATCAAACTGTTATTGGAGAATTTTATTATTGGAGAAGGTGAAGACAAATTAATAAAGGAACTTCAACAAAATGTCATTTATAAAATAAACTGTAAGACTCACAAATATGGAAAATATTATATAGGCCAAACAACAAGATCTTTTTGTCACACATGAATTTAAAGTGCAACATTACGCCCCCGTGAGCGGGCGTAAAGTAGAACTTTCAGCTACAAAACGACACAATCAACTTGAACAGTATGTACTGCAATTCATTGTAATCGACCATCGATCCTTTATCGACTGTAGATAATCTTTCCGTCAATATTTGTTTTATATTTAAGTGCTATTTTTACATTTTCGATCAAACACACACTCATTTCGACGTTGCGACTTTCCTCGTTTAATGATGTCAGTTCTCTTATTTATTTTATATTAATTTTTCCGGTAAGCTGCATAAACTGTCCATTAGTTAGTTATTTTATTTACTATTTTTTTTTATATGTTTATATAGAAAAGAACCTAAAGAGGATATAAAATGTATAGAAACGTCGTCAATCATGATATAAAAGCATGATTTGCAAATAAAGTGTTTTTTTACGGTCCTTAATGCAAACTAAAGTCTTATTTTTTGTTTTACCATCCAAAATACGGTTTTGACTTTAAAATTTTTATTCTCTCATTTAAAAGAGTTTTGGGGGTTTTGTTTTTGTTTCAAAGTGCGAAGCTTTAATTTTTATAATTTAAATTACGCAATTCTTCGAGATTTATAATGATGGAGTGAAAACCGTAACAGAAGTAATATTTTTTAATAGTTTAGAAGTGATTTAAGCATAATGTATATATTTCTTTAATATAAAAGGTGATCAAATGTTTTCATAATATAATGATTGAAACTACTAACGAATAGTATTTTATCTTTTTTACATTTGTTATTACAATCATCGTTGAAATAGAACTATCCAACATCAAAAAGGCGTGAGTACGTAAGAATAAATATAAAAATGATAATTTCAAGGAAATTCTACCAAAATGTATTGTGGTAAATCATAAAGTAATTTTTTTTCATGGCTTGAACGAATAAAAACTCTTGTTCTGCATAAAAAAAGGAACAACATGATTTGACTGTCGGCCATTTTAACCAAAAGGCATTTTCTATAAGAAACATGAGAGGTCCTTAACAATTTTAAAGTTTGTAAAATGTTCGCTATGAGTCAGCAAATAGCATGATTGTAGCTTTTTTAGACAAAAGGCATTTGATTGTAAAAGTAGCATCAATTCTATGGAATATTAGGAGAACCATAAAAATTAAAGTAAATGTACTTCAGAACAATTTTACGAAAAATATTGGTTATGGATTCAATTTATTACGAATATATATTCTGACTGGCCAATAGGAACATGTTGAAAATTATAGGATTTATAAGAGCCACTGGGACGTATAGGAATATGTAGGCTCATATTAACTAGTTTCAGGGTATGTGTGGTGAATTAAAATATTATAATCAGATTTTAAAAAGTGGACAGATGTGTTCATTCGCTCCTTGTAGTGTCAAAGATTAGTGCGAGATAAGTAAGAAAACTGCATGTTTTTACCTTGAAATGCTGCAGGTTTTACAATTGATTTCACTTTTACAACTTGTCTTCAATTCCAAAACTGTATTTAGCAAACTGAGTTTCTCTGTTAATTCTACTATTTTTAAAGGCCTTCTTAAGTATATGAGTACTTACAGTGGTCCTCTATATCCTGGCAAACATATGCATTCACCAGTTACATGATGACAACTTCCACCGTTGCGACATCGACATTTTTCTACACAGTTTTGACCATAGGTATCTGAAGAACACATGTGGTCACATTTTTCACCTTTCCAACCTCTTGAACATGTACAGCGTCCATCATAGGGATTACAAATAGCACCATTATGGCAATCGCAAGTATTTTGGCAACCTCTTCCCCATTTATTTTGTGGACAACCTAGTAAAATATTTAACATTGTAGTTTAAAAAGAAATAAAACTTTGGGTTTTGTGAATGAAATGTTATATAAAACATTTAAACGAAAAAATGTTATAAAATATATGGATACAGAATCTGTGACATGAATAAATTATGAGTGTAAAAAAGACTGTAAAAAAGATATATATATACATATACGAGTATATATATTATATTTATATATAACTTTAGTCTAGCGAAAAATCTGTCTTCCAAATCTTTCATTATATAGGGAAAGATAAGAAAAGTAATCGAATAAATAGATATAATATACCAAAAAAAAATGTTGTGGAATCATTGAAAAAAAACAAACAAACAAACAATCACAAATTATAATAAACGTTTCAACGGACAGATTATTAATCGAAAACAATATATATATTGTGACGGTGTGATCTTTTCACCCCGTCAACGGACCTAATTATTGAACAGCTTTTGCGTAATTTTGTCGGGCTGTCCGCCTAAAGGGTCAAAATCGGGCCCCGCGCTAACAGGGTGACCAGATTCGTGGGAAAAGTCGCCAAAACTGACAACAATTTCAGTTGTCAGTTTTGGCGAATCTGGTCACCCTGCGCGCTAATGGATTTAATTTCAGGAAAGCGGAGCTCAGAAATTCCTCGCGGGTGAGTACCTCCATCTCAATGAGCACGAGTGTGTGGTATGACTGGTTTGCGTGAGGATATGGACCATAGTGTGGACGTATGAGTGAGGTGTAAAGTATTGTAATTTTGACTATATGGGAGGACGAATGTGTGGAGATTGTAGTGAGGAAATGCAACTACGAGAATGTACTTTTGTTTTGTAGGATGTGGATGCGGATGGGATAGTTATTGCGTATTGGAGTGGTTTAATTTTGTTATATTATGTACCGGGCTTGTATGACCGTACCGAGCGACGATAATCACAATTGTGATTCTCGAATAAAAGTTAACTTTTGTGTTCATTTTGCTATGTAAGATCTGATACTAAAATTTCGGGACTTGATTGTAGGTTATCAACGACCACGGCGAGCCCGGGAAATGGAGACGAGGGGGAGCTTCACCGGGGGAACAACAACCAAAGTAGCCACGGATTATCGGGGACGCCTGAGGTACCAGGCAATACCCGGCGTGCCGCCGAGAACCGCTTCCTCGCGAGTACTTGCCCGCTCGTGAGCCGCTCGCCGAGCCGAACATCTGCTAACAACGTCGCCAATTACACCGCCCACGATTCAGGGTACCTAGGAGAAGAGCGGGTTATCATGTTGTTGTCACAGGCCCTTCCGCGGAGAACCCATCGGACCCCATGGCACCCACGAGCAACCTCAATGTGAGAGGGCAGGCTGCACCTCGTGCGGGCTGTTCGCCATGGCTTGGTCCCCAATTTCAAGGAGTTCCCGCGCCTGGCCTAATTCTCGGGACAGCGACACTACGGCGCCAGCCGCTGGAGAAGAAACCGGCGGCGAGCGAGCGGAAAGAGAAAACGAGCGAGCTGGGGACCGCGCAGAACACGATGGCCCGGAAAAGCTGAAAAATGAGAGATAGATGAGAGCGCTCGCCAAGCCCAGACCTTTTCTGCGCCGAGGTCCCGCCAACCACCTACAAGGACCTGAGCTCCCGTCTCCGTCCCGCCACGTCCCGGCCTTGGTTTGCTCCCATGTAAATTGTATGTTACGGCACGTTTTTATTCATTGTATTTTTTTTTTGGGCCAGCCGGTTATCTGGACCGCGTGTAATTTTTCTTTTGTTTCGCGTCGTAATTGGGTGAGTTTTTTCTCCGGAGGAATTGTAATTATCCCTCATTTTAGTGGACGTGGGGAAAAGTTATTTTAAGTGATTTGTGTTTGGCCATTGTGGTGGTTGTTTGCTGAGCCGGCGTCCAGTAAGGACCTGTTGTTATCCAAGTCTGGGCCGTGCTGTAGCTTTTATCCGGTTCCGGGGGCATCATAAAGGGTGGGATAAATTTTACGTGAAAAAAAGGGTCATTAAGTATACGCGGGGCGATTCCTGGTGTCGCACGGAATTACTGTGCCGGTAAGTGTGTGTGTGAATGAGCGCTTTGTGTGAACAATTGGGTGAACCTGCGTGCGTGAAAGTGTGGAATTGTGTGTAAAATTTGTTTGCTGGTCAAGTGTGGCGATTTCGATGTAGTCTGCGGGCCCGTGAGGCGATCTTGTAGTTTTGCTGGCCGTGTGGCGATATAAGGTTGTAGTGTAGTCTTGCTGGCCCATGAGGGGCGATAAATTTTGTTGTTGAATAAACGGTGTAAAATTGAAAGTGACTGGGTTGTATTTTGTTTGTCGGGGGACTTTTCATTGCGAAATAGTTCTAATTTTCAAAGAAGATAAGGCCCACAGCATAAACCTGAAAGCTACAATTTTAACTAACGCCAACTTAACGGCATAGTTTGTTTACAACTGTCAGGACGATTCGTGAAATTACGCGCATCCCAAACTCACATATTTACGTTATTGAACTTTTTTTTGCAACAAAAATACAAATACGTATTTTTACATGAAAACGGATTTTACTTAATTAACCTTTTATTTCATTTAGAATGTACGCAGAAAGTTAAAGAAGTTTCAAAAAAACCTTACTTGAACGATTGGGACGTATCGTCGGGAAAAGTCACAAAATTAATCCCAATTTTTTTTTCGTTATCTGTTAGTCCTTTTTGAGCAACGTTATGTCATCTTCTTGTTTATTACCGACAAGATACTTTTTTGCAGGCTGAAAAATATGTGTAACATGTTTTTTGCACTTATAATTTGCATTCCATTAATTTTGGTTTACAATGAACGCCGCAAATAAATTTGGGACGTATCCTGTTGGAAAACGGAAAAATCCATTCCAAATACACATACTAAATTAAGAAAAAAAAAGTTAGGTTCGATTTTTTAGTTTCCCTTGACAATACGTCCCAAACATATAAATTTGAAATAAAATAGCAATCTTAAAGTAAATAATAAATAACATCAATTAAAACCAATAAATTATGATAATTTTTATTGCTAAAATTGTGCATCGCTGTAGGTATCGACCGAAGTCCGTATGAGGCCATGTTTGGATGTACTCTTAGAGTTGGATTAAAATCAACGAATTTGCCAGTGGATGTGTACAGAAATTTGCTGATCGAAGATGAATTAAACGCGGCTTTAGAATCAAATGAACCTGACGTTGAACCTGCCATTGAATCTGACCTTGAACCTGCTATTGAATCTGCCATTCAACCTCCCATTGAACCTGCCATTGAACCTGACCTTGAACCTGACGTAGATGTTAATTGCATTGTTTGTGCAAAAGAAAAATCTCAATGTTCGTTATGTTTTTCGAAAAACAAAATTAAACGAGCAAGAGAAGGGGTTCTAAGCAATTTAGAGAATCAAGCAAAAAAAATGACAACTGCTTCGAACAATCGCCAACTAGAAGCATTTGTAGGCGCTACCGTGCGTGTACCAGTCCCTGATGTTGATCGTGGAAAAGGAGATGCGCGAAATAATTTGGGTGTCATTTTAGAAAAAACGACCGACGGGTTTTATCGCGTAGGAACTCGAGACGGAATCATAAAAAGTTTATATGCACGTTCTCAGTTCACGATTTGCGATGAACGATTAATTTCCGTTGACGAAGTTCTGAAAGAACAATATTTTACTTTACGATCAATTGCAACCAACCAAAGTAATGGCTCTGGACAAGGGATGATAAAATGTCTATGCAAAACTAAATGTACGACCAAACGATGTGCTTGCGTAAAAAACAATAGACTTTGTAATTCTCGATGCCATAACAGTCTCTCGTGCTGCAACAAGTAACTGTGTCATAGTTGACATCTAAATAATGTTATAAGCTTCGAAACAAATAAAAATTTATTTAATTCACGTCTAATTATGTTATAGTCTATAGGTTGCCTAACATCAGGTCGGCATTCCATAAAATTCCTAGGAAAATCATGCAATACTTAGGCAAATTATTGAACTTTTTATGAAATATATACTTTGCCTGAATTACATACTTATATATATATATGGTATCACAGTATCGTTAACTACTGGTATCACCATAATGATCGATGTGGAATAAAATTTCCTATTTTTTCCCAATGTTTTTTGTTGCTGATTCACCTGCTCGTACTGTTGTACAAAACATTATGCGATGCGGTGGTTATTATGCCTGTAATTGGTGTTACGTTAAAGAGACCAATATTAACGGCGATGTTAAGTATCCTTTAACTTCGGTATTTGTGAGAAAACGATCTTATGCTGAACATGTTGTAGATGCGATAAATGCTAAAATGAAAAGCAATTCTAAAGATATACGTCGAAAGAGTAAAACTCCTCTCACTACAGTAAGAGGTGTTAAAGGAAATACAGCATTAATGTCATTACCTTATTACGATGGTAATAAGATTTTCAGTGCAGATTATATGCATAATGTTCTGCTTGGTGTTACTCGTCAATTTTGGTATGAATGGACAACAAATAAATTAAACAAGCACCAAGTAAAGCTAATAAAAGATGAATTATCGAATATTAAACCAATCAAAGTTATTCACAGGCAACCGTCGAATATGAAAAATGTAAAGACATGGACAACTTCTGACAGGGACTATTCACTGATTTTCTATAGCATTCCAGTATTAACGGACTTTTTAGAATAGGAATTGTTAATTTCATTTTCACTGTTTGTTCGAAGTATTCATATGCTACTGTCGCAACGAATTTCAGAAGCAATATTGATAGAATATGAAGCCAATATTCTTCAGTTTGTATGGAAATTTCAGAATTTTTATGGTCCAGAGTTTATAACTTACAACGTGCATATTCTTTTACACTTCGTTGACAGCGTTCAAATACACGGACCGTTGTGGGCAATTTAAGCTTTTGGATATGATAGTAACATCAGACAAATGAAAAACAAAGTTTCTGGTTCAAGAGCTGGTACAATACAAATTGCTAGTAAAACTTTGCAACAAAATGACCTCAAATAAAGAATGAAGAAGACCTATTTAAAAGAAAAGTGTAATCAGTTTTATGAATCACTCTTTGAACGTCGTAAACTCAATTAACGCGTAAAAGTGATGACACTTATGTTTTATTAAATAATAATGTACTCGCCAAAATTGCATTCTTCCAGTTGATTAACGATCAATGTTACTTTCATGTTCGTCCTTTGAATGTAGTAACTTTACAATATGCTTATCACATTTATCGTGTAATTTTCAACTGAAGACCTTATTAAAGAAAATCTTATTTGTGTTAATATTACTGAAATGCGGACAAAAATTGTTAACGTTAAGATGTTCGACGACAAAAATGCAAATTATCTTTGTATCCCGCCAAACGATATTTTATTGCTATAAAGTTAAAATTAAGGGCAAACAATAAATTTATATATAACAAGCTATAATAATATATTATTGCTTAGGGCGCCACTGCGTTCGAGGCATGTTTGTTGTTTTACGGATCGCTGGAGCGAACGGTAAATTGGAGCTCACCGCCCAAGGGCTGTAAAGATGCTCGAGGGCGTAACCTGAGAGCGACTTTACAGCCCAAGGAACAGTTAGTTCAAATTTTGTCCGCTCCCAAGGTACGTAAACATTATTATAACACTCATTTTATTCCTCGTAATACCTTGATACTTACGGATGATTTTCCCTGAGAAATGCATTAGATAATTTTGTCACCTGAATCGAAATTTTCTACTGAAAATTGCAGTAGTTTTTTCATCATCATGGAATTCTCCAGGAAAGTACATTGGAGGTTTTGTATAGCTACATCTGTCCCTTAGAAGTAACTAAATGATTAAGACGATTGTACTAAGGTAATTCTAACACTTGGAATCTTCCTATAAGAAGTATTTTGGGTGATTCTGCCACTAATGACCTTCAACTGGTCGTTGCACCAGGTTATCTCATCACCACGAAACTTCTGCAAGGAAATACACTAGGGGGACATATCAGCCTAGATTTTTTTTATGTAATATCAAAAGGTAACAAGGTGTAATAGGTAGCACTAGGTGGTTTAGTCACTCTGTGTCTTCCTTTCGGAAGTGTTTCATGTAATTTCATCAACATGGAACTTTTACAGGGAAGTGTAGTACGTGGTTCTGTCTACCAATATTTTCTCCGTGGAATTTCTCCACGTAATTGGAACTAGGTGACTAAACCACTTGAAATCTTCCTGAGAGAAGTGCGTTGGGTGTC
>JABFOV010005455.1:0-12015 GCA_022817685.1 Aradophagus sp. ZL-2020
AAAAAATTGAAAATTCGAAAAAAAATTTGAAAAAATTTAAAAAATCGTTGATCTAACGTGGATTATGCAAACATGAGTTCGATTCGATTTTCGGTTAGATCCAACTAACCCTCAATTTTGTGAACACAAGTCTACTCGATTTACTCGATCGATTCGATCTACCCTGGGCACTGAACATGCTATTATTATCTTTACAATGCCGGCTGTTAAAATCCATTGTGAAAAAATCATATCTGACTAGAAATTTAAATTTGGCCATCATTGAAACATATAAAATGATTCCACGGACGGATTTATTTAAGTAATTAGAAGGAAATTTTATTTATAGACATATTTTGTCCTTTCCTCTCTACGAAAAAAATATTGTGATTTTAATTTCAAATGTAGCAACCTGCAAAACTTATAATAAGACATTAGCGAAGGATTTATTTAAAAAATTGAATATATACTGTCAAATAAATGTCAGTTTTTTGACTGACTTTTCTGCAAAAAATAAATTTTCGTATTTAACTTCAGCGACATTTGAAACTTGGATTGTGAATTTCCAAATCAAACCTTTAAGCATATTAAAAATTGTGTTCTAAAATGTGTGAAGTCGTGGAATTCCAATTTAAATCACATGTTAATTTTCAACTGCCTACAGACTCAGCTTTTTTATAATTAAATTATTTTTTATAATTTACAAAATTTATGAGTAATTTTTCCGAAATTTTAAACGAAATTCCGAAATGACCAACGAAAAATTTGGACTTTTCCAATATAACGCCGTCCTACTCTTCATCCACGTTTCAGTTACTCTGTTATTCATAGGAATACTAGCAATTTTTCAAATGAATGTCCAAGTTCATTAAATTATTAAATTTCTGATTTTTTTTAAACATCAGATATTCTATTCAGCCTACTTTGGTTCAAAATGTGTAATAACGTTTAGCTAAAAACATAGCTAACGTTTGTCGCACAATTTTAATTAATTTCATCTACCATTGATATTATTCCTCTTCTTTTTATATTTGCAAAACATTTCCGCCAATTATTGACATAAATGAAAACTCGGGATAAATTGTGTCATCTATGTATAATAATAATTATATATAATATGTGATAGAGATTGAGTCATATTGAATTACGTATAAAAGAGTAATAAAAAAATTATAAATTATATTAAATTATATACAATAGAAAGTGAATATAATAATTGTGTCACAATAAACAGGTCGCCGCGGGTATCAAAATCTACGATAGACACATCTGCGATGGATCACAACCCTCTTTGGACGGCGTTGACCCATTCGAGCCCGGTCGGTTCAACCCTCGAGGATGATATCTAGCAGGAGGAGGAGGAGGAGGAGGAGGAAGAGGAGACCAGAACGTCCTACATCGGGGCTTTGGTGCTGGATTTGCCCATCATATACTGAGTCAGGATACAAAGAACTGGGAAAACAGAAAGAAAGCCTTGTCTCGCTCCGCTTTCAAACGAGCGGATGCGCGTCAGACCTGGACAACAAAAGTAAATAAACTGTCATAACAAGTAGCCCCAACGACGCAGGATATTGCACTCATTTTTTAATGTTTTATATATTTAAAGTCGTGCTATGGAAACGATCCTTCAAGCAATGCGAAACAAAGTTATTGCTCTAACGAGAAGCATTAGAAGCTTTAAAACTAGAGTTGTTATGATAATTTTTTAATTGGACCAATTGTTGTTGGTTTGAAAGACCAGGAGATATCATTTTGAAACACTGTTGAATACGGGAGGTGATTTTTGTATGAAAAATGCGAAATTTTATTATCGTTGGACGTTGGTTTTGTTATAATATAATGGAGAAACATATGAAAGTCAAGTTAATCATTTAATGAAATTTAATTAACAATGACAGTTCCGAAGAAATTATGTTTTGCTATTGATTTTAAACGCTTTGGAAAAGTTTCGGTGATTGAAATTTGCAGTTTCAAATGTCAAAGAATCTGTTTATAACATTATTATGAAAATAAATCTGTAAGTTTTTTTAACAATGTCATTTTGTTTCTGTCAGACGAATCGATTCTGCAATTATAAGTGTTAAAATTAATGCAATTAAATATATTGATTGAAATTATTATGTTATCACAAAAATATATATTAAACAAAAATTATAACTCAATAATTATTATAATGAAAAGCAAAATTTAAAAGATGAATGCATAACAGTGTTGCACTCAAAACCTCCACAGATAGCTGCAACAAAATTTAATATCTTCTAGCTGCAATCGCTTTTCTTCGCTTTTACCCTCTTCACTATTTATACTTATGTGTAGAATTATAGAATGTAAGTAAAAATGTGTAAATAGTTAATGAATAGAAAAAGTGTGGGCAAGAGGAGAGCACAAAGAAGGATATTAAATTTACGGCAAATGTTAAAAAATTTCGCTATCTGTTGGAGAATACAAATATAATAACGATACCTGTGGCGAATTTGAGTGTAGATAAACGATAAAATAAATTTATTTGAGTTGAATAAATAAACTGAGTTATTAAAATGCATAAAAGAAAGTAAATTCAAATTGCAACAAGATAATTTTGTATGTTGTATATATCATGAATAGAGGTTACAAAATATCATTTATAACTTTGAAGTAAATATGTTTCATTTATTTATTCATATTTTTATAACTTATGAATTTACGATTTATTCAATTCCATAAAAGTCCAAAGCCTAAAAAAATGTTTCATAGATTAACTTATTAATACAGGAATTAATTGTAAACTGCATAAAATAGCACCTTAAAATTTCAAAAGGTTATACATAAATTAAAATGTTACCTTAAAAATAGTTTCTTAAAAACCATAATACAAACATTAATTAGATAATAAGTATATAGATTTCACATTATTCATACAGAAATTTTAAAGGTGCTTTTTACTCAGTGTACTCCAAATACGTACACATATCTGAACGAAATGCGATAAAAAATTATTGAAGCCACATTGTCGTTCATAATACATTTTATAAATGTGAATCTGATAATAAATAACTTCGAAAAAAGGAAAAAAAAAGTAAATTTGAAAATAGAAAAAAAACATATATTTTTTTAAAAAAAGTACCTTACTTATGCGCATTTAAATTTTACTTTAAATCGCTTGACGAATTTTTGTTAGAAATAGTAAATTTGTTAATTTTTTTTGGTACGAATCAGACAACATTGTTGTATGACATAACATAAAAATGGAACATATCTATATTACGTCGGAATTATATACACTGTTTAATATTTATTGATCATCGTTCAAGCTGAAACGAAATTCGTCAACGATATCTAGCGGTATCATGTGTCGGCGGGGTACACCGACGTTCAAATTACGTGCTACTTTTATCAGCCGTAAATGCACGCATAGATGTACTTCAGCCCAGTGCATAACCATCTTGATCGAAGTATTATATTTGATGTTACGTTGACATTTTTATCAAGAAAATAAAATTGAATGAAACAAAAAACACAAGACGTAATCATAAACAAATAATATACTTTAACTGAGAAACTGTTATTAAATTTAAAAAGAACTATAAACTGTCAAAATTAAAAGGCACATGTTAGCTTTTTACACCAAATCCATTTGATGTCAACACTTTGTACATAGAAATACATTTGTTGATTCTGTATAAAAATAAAATGAACCAGAGAAATGCGGAAACTCTAATAAAGAGAATTTATGTAATGATGTTATGTAATGATGGACTGCCATTGTGTAAATGTGCCTCATTCACTATTTATTCACAGCTTTATTATTATTTGAATTAAAACCGTAATATGTACAAATAGTCATATATAAAGTATTAAAAAATTAAGTTTTAACAACAAATTATAATTTGTGATTAAAAACCAGATATCACGCGGCCTTTCTTCGCCGCCTTTTTCAGTTTATTCATTTTCTTCTCCTTTTTCTTTTTCGCAATGTTCTCCGAACGCTTTTGTTGCCGTTTTTGTAAATCTTTTTGCAAATGGTCCATTCGCGCCTGCCATTTTTTCGCACTGCGCTCTTTTTTCCTTTCCTCGCGCTTCATTGTTCGTTTTAGTAATTCTGGATCGTCTTTCACCTAAAATCATTTAATGGATTTGGCCATTTTTATAACAATAACAAATAACTGAGATTACTAATTAACTTGAAAAATATTTTTTGTTATATGTTCTTAAAAGTTATGAAAAAAAACTTCAATATGTATACAAAATATGGATTCAAAGTTAAAAATTGAAAAGAGTATTTGAACAAAAAGATAATAATAAAGTAGTAATAAAACTTAATATATATATTTTATTATAAGAATTATAATAAACCTTGTAAAAAAATAACATACTCAGAATCAGTTTAAATCAGTCTAAACCCAAACTCCTATCATAGGAAACTTCTTTCTCATTAAAAATTATATAACGCAAGATAAATGTATATACCTTTTCTCCACTGGCTTTTGCCAAAGCAGATTTCCAAGCTTCTTTTTCTCTAATTTTTATTGCTTGTTCCTTTTCACCAACTTCCTCAAGCTCCCTCAATTTTTTCTTGTTCTCTTTCAACTTGTCTAGAATCTTTTTAGGGTCTTTTTCAACTTTCGGCAACCTCCTCTTAGTACCAAGTTCTTTAAAATCAAATTTGCTAAAAACCATGTGACCCTCAGAATTGAAAACTGGTTTTGTGTTAGGAGCCTTCTGAACTTCGGTTTCTGATTTTTCTGCTTTTATTCCTCCCGCAGCATTTCGTTCAGTCTTAACCAACATTTTTTTTAATTCTCGCTCTTTACGTTTACTTTGTTTTTTTAATTGATTTTTCATTTTCTTTTTCAACATTTTCTCTCGATAATCCAAACCTTTGGTTCCTTTTAGTTGTTCCAATCTCGCTTGAAGTTCTTCAAAGTTTTGTGCCCTAGATCCATTTTTTTTTATAGTTATATTTGAAACTAAAAATAAGAAACCATTAGTGTCTTCTTTCTCATTTTTTTTTATTTTCAACTATTTTACTCATTTTTTTTTTTTTTTTTATAAAGTAATTAATAACTTTATGTTATACATTTCTTTTTATTTTTAATATTTTTAATATTTTTTCAACTGATTAATTCATCGTTCAATGAGTTATTCAAATTTATTATTAAATTACTTTTTTTCATTTATTTCTTTAAAATCATTTTTTTCCTCTGAATTACAGGAACTCTGAATTATTTTGTAATACCAGCAAAAATTCTACTGAAATGAAAAGCATAAAATTCCTGACTTTATAGCTGAGCACTACACCAATTGCAAAAGGTATGTCTTATTCAAATAAAGTTAATCAATACTAATACTGTTATTTATAATAATTTCCTTCTTCATCGATTGTATCATTAAGTATAAATATAAAAAAATATATGATAACCGATTCTTCATTATAATTTTTAAAAACTATCTCACCATAAAAACAGTGGTATACTAAAAAATGTATATTTATTGTTTGATAAGTATAAAATTTGCAAAATATATATATTTTAATGGAAAAAATTTGACACAAAATAATAGATACACAACCAAATTATTAAGTTATTGTAAAGTAAATAATATTTGTAGCAGATACTAAAATTTTACTTACTTTTGTTTTTATTATTTACGATGCAGTCATTGTCAGCAGCTTAAAAGGTGAAAGAATTTTAATTAAAAAATTGAAGTAAACAAATTTTTAAAGGTTAAAATTCAAACACTCACAAGAAATGTGTGCAGGTAATGCGGATCGTGAAAAAACCTTTTGTATAAACTCTAGTTCCGTAGTGAAAATTTGTAATGCTTTCTTCTCCTCAAAATGTTTTTTTTTAATTTCCATTTTTCTCGAGAATTTCACGTGTTCACTTAACATTTAGCGTTTTTAGTTGGGCTGTTCCGTTGATTCCACCTTGTTCTGCTGTTTTAAAACAGTATGGAACAGTCCCGGAATGGAATCGGAACAGGCCGAAATGGCGCGCAAAAATATAAATACGAATACAAAATACAATCGGTTAATAATAATACGCGTTAAAAGATTGGCATTTTCTTCAATCTCATTAGATACTTAAGCACGAGTCATTGACGACAACAATAACACGCGTTGATTAACGTTGCTTTTAAATTAATATACATTTTATTAATTGAAATTAATTTATAACGGGTAAGTAAATGCATGAGTAAGTAAATGTTATTTAATAATTACTAACTACAAATATGAATATTTATATACAACCGGAGTTGCATATTATTGCAGCACTCAGCATTTATAATTTCTGAAATGAATTATTAATCATTTATTTCCGAATTAAAGTAATGCATTTTTAAATCACAATTATTTCAAATAAAAATGCATATGCATTAAAAGAAATTAAAAGTTAGAATCACTTATTTATGTAATTTTATGTAATGTAATTAAAAAAGGAATATGTGTGAAATAATAAAAATTTATAGTAATTTATTTTATTCTTAATTAATATTTGTATTATTATCATTTTATTTGTATTTATTATACTATAATTTTATAAAGTAAAATATAATATGACTAGCTGATATCCTGTGCTTCGTACGGGAATTATATGAAAATAATTTTATTATTCTTTAAAATAATTTTTTATTTAAAATTAAATTAATCAAATTAAATTAAATTAAGAAACGTACGTAAAATAAAATTGGAAAACATAGAAATTTTAAATTAAATTTTTTTTAATTTTCTTTAAAACATATTAATAAATTTTTATATAGCCTATGACACTCATTACACAGCGTAGACTCGCTTTACGTTATTTCATTTTAAATATGTTGCTTTGTTTTAGGATAAAAAATGCACAAACAAACAAGCAAATACGTTTCCGTTTTTATTCATTAGTAAGGATAATGATAAATAAAACTTTTATTATAAATTTCATTACTAATTTTTTCAAGTGTAACATTTTTTTTCCCAAATGCGTGTTTTACAATATCACTAACAAAACCAATTTCTCGGAGGTTGGTATAATAACGCCGCGCGAAAATACGAAGTGTTACTATACTTCAGTCCTGTAAACCTTATTATACTCTAACCTCAAAATAACACATAACCTACACTTTGAATCATAAAATATTATTGTTGTAAATGACATAATAACAAACTGTTGTAAAAAGTTGTATTCGTCATTAAATAAAAGTAATATTTTATTGATTATGCGTTTTAAAATTTACCTCTACATGATTTGGTAAACGAAAATAAGTGTTATATTGTACATATGTATATACGTGAATTATATTGAGAAAGGGAGAATATCTATATGTATATAATTATTTATACACGTTGTAAATAATATTAGTACGACTTTGAACTTAAAAAAAAAGATGTTGAACACTCAAACTGTTCTTACTAGAGACGCAACATTACTGTGGAAAGGTCTTAATGGGGTATTTGCAGTTTTTAAACCAGTAAACATTTCAGTGAAAAATGTGAAGAAAGCAATTATTAACAATCTATGTAGAGGTTTGTATTAAGCAATATTTTTGTATTACATAATATTATGTCGAATAATATTTATACTGATATATTAAAAATGAAAAAAACATGTATTTAATTACTTGGCATTTTTGTTTCTTTTATTTTCATCTACAATAGAACAAATAGTTACTTACACTTATAATTAAATATTGAATTCAAATTTGTAGAGTTATAAAGTTATATAATATTAAAATAAAATAACTGGTAAAAAGAATATTTGCTACAAACGTAATTAAAAAATTATTGAAATTCAATCTATTTAAATTTTTGTTTATTTTATTTATTTTTTCTTTTTTTTTTTGTAAAATTTTATAGTTGAAGAATTATAAATTTTTGTAAAGGTAATATGAAATATCATAAGAAATATTTCATAAAGTTTATGATAAATCATATGAAATTACAATAACTGAAATATATTGAATAAAAATTAGTCTAACGATTTAAAAATTTTCAGACCTGAATATGTTAGATGTTCGACAACCAAAAGACTATGTTAAAATAGTTGGCGAAACCAATAAAGAATTAAAAATTGTTGTTGAGCCAAGTTATGCAGATCACGTGAATCTTGTGGGTCCACGATATCAACAGGATGATGTTAAATTAGCGTCAGGAAACATGTTGACGAGAGAAGCCTCTGGGGTTATTATATTTGGTATCAAAGATGGCATACAACAAGTTTATAAAATAAGAGATAGTTTACCAGTTCAAGTGTTCAGGGTATCTGGAAAATTGGGACAGTCAAGAGACACTGGTTTCATAACTGGAAAGCTTGTGGAACAATCAACATATAAACATATTAATCGATATCATATAGACAAAATATGTGCATCGATGCAATCTTCACATCAAAAAGCAATGTTCAAGTAACAAAATCAATTTAAATTTAAAAATCAATTTTTAATAATTATTAAATTTATTGATTTAGTTTACAATAATTTTGTACTATAAATATATTAAATAAATTTATCAATTATAATTTCATAATTACTATTATTTTTAGTTTCCCTAAAGAAACAAGGTAGTCGAAACAATATTGATTTAATATTGACGTTGTTGATTAAATGTTAAATCAGTATTGTGAAATTATTAAAATAATATCATATCGATGGCTGGGAAGAAAAACCCCCATTCTCAAACTGGCAATGAAAAACCCCCATTCTCACACTGGCAATAAATACAGATTGGGGGTTCTTCGTTGCCAATTTGAGAATGGGGGTTTTTCATTGACAGTTTGAGAATAAAGGTTTTTCTTCCCAGCCATCGATATCAACATGCAAATGTTCGCTCAGGTGATATTGTTTCAATATTACCATGTTCAATATTGAATCAATATCGATGACATTAAAATGATATTCAATTGATATCGACGACTTAATGTTGACAGAAAGTCAAAACAATGTTGAATACATAATAGCGTTAATATTAAAATAACATCGCTTTAATGTTGATTTATTGTTTTCAGCTTCCCAAAAATAAAAAATAAAAAAGTGCTTATAAGCACTTTTTTTACTAAACGTTTTATTAATGTCATTTTAACAGCACCGTTATTACGTATTTAAAACTGTTTTAACTTTCTGTTAACATTAAATCATCAATTTTAACTCGATATGATTTTAATGAAAATCGATATTTATTCAATATTGAACACAGTAATATTGAAACGATATCACCTGAGCGGAAATTCTCACGTTGATACGATTTTATTTAAATAATTCTACATTACTGATTCAAAATTTAATCAACAAAAACATCAATGTTGAATCAATATTGTTTTAACTACCTTGTTCCCTTAGGGTTTCTACTGTAATTACTTTAATTCCAATAATTGTAAAAATGTTGGAAAAAACATCGGCTGTCAATGAGCAAACCTTGATGACCAATGTTTTTCACAATGCGCCATAAAGTTTGCACTCTGATTGTCAATGTTTTTTTCAACATTTTTGTTATACACTGTTCACCAATGTCATGAACATTGTCTACCAGTGGCATTTTTTTTCTGTGTACTGTACAGTATTGTAATTATAATACTATAATTACCAGTAAAAAAAATTAATAATACAACTTATTTTTGTAAAATAATAAGCATTATGCATTTATTTCCACAGCATACAAGGCATAGATATGCAAAGTCAAACAGCATATGAAATAGCAAAAAGGGGACTCATAAAACCCACTGATAAGAGAGTCCCGATGATATACTCAATAAAATGTACTAGTTTTATATCTCCATATTTCGATTTGGGTAAGTTTGTTACATTTTAATATAATAGAAAAATCTTCGTTCGCAATATATGATAAGACTTCAATTACTATACCAATTAGGGTAAAAGCACCAATGAATGACAGCTTGAGATCAAGTACCAATGAATGATCACTCGTTTAAATTGTATTTTTCATCTTTGTCACTCTAATGGCGTGGTCATTCACTGGTACGCGGTCATCTACTGGTACATCCACCCTACTTACATTTTTTTTAAATTAAAGCCACTAGTTAAAGATTTGTAATTTTCACTATATGAAAAAAAAAAAAAAAAAAAAACCATTTAGAAGGTTATTAATTTCAATTAAGTAAATCGGTCTATCAATATCAAAGTGTTATTGTTCAGAAATTTTCACTAAAGTTTGCGTAGTCCAGGCATTAAAAAAAAAAAAAAAATTATTTTCTCAATTGAGGTGTCAATTACCAAAGTGGGACCTACTGATAGAAAACATAAAAAACGCAGATTTACTAGGTTACTCTTAACAAGGTCATTGAAAAAAACACATAATGACTTTAAAAAAAATGTAATAGAAATATATGTGAAGAAAATCAATACATGAATCAGTAAACGAATTAAAAACACCTACCTTTATTAATCTGTCATTAATCAATATAAATCCAATGGAGGGGGGGGGGCAGCAACACGAAAATACGGACATCGTTGCAGGTTCACAAACACAATATAAAATAAAACACTTTACTTTATTACTTCAGATAATAAATTTAAAATAAATACCAACATTTTATATGACCGTTCTCTGTGAATGTTATAACTGCTTTGATTAACACGTCACTATCCCACTATTCTTGACTGCGCTGTACAGTGCCGCGCAGTTTGCGCGGTATAAGCGACGTGCTCATTGGCTCGCGCCGTTTCCCCCACGCGGTGGCCGGCTGCGACAATGGGCTTCCCAAATCTTTTGACTTCGCGGAAACCAAGCAGCTTGTTTATTAGTTGGCGTTATAATCGAAGGTTTTGAATTTTTTAAATTTAACTTAATTTTATGTTTTTAATGTAAATATAAACAATCACATTTTTGAATGAATAAACATTTAATTTTTAAATTGTAATACACATTTATATTTTATTTTTTATTAAATACGTTTAATGAAAACATTGTTGTATTCAAACTAAATACATTGAATAATGTCGCCAGTCAATGAAATTGCTGCGCGATTGTTACTAAGTCATCCTGTTTATTACTTAAATTTAATTTAAATTAAATGTTATTAATTCAAGTAAAAATACGAAAATGTAAATAATCATATTTATAATAAATTATATGTTTTCATTTCATGAAAACATTGTCATCTTTAAGCTAAAAACATAGAATTACGTCGCCAGCCAATGAAATTGCAGCACGGTCGTCGAGAAATTCAAATTCCAGGAAGTGGAAGGTAGAGTGAGGTGGGGGTAGCAGCGTCAGCCAATGACAGCGCTGCGCGCCCCTCACAGTCGAACATCGGGCTCGCTGCTTAGAATCGTAATTCAATTAAAAGTGAACGGATATGCAAAGTGATTATTGCTTTGAATAACTAAAGTGAATTTTAAATATAAAAGTAATGTTTGATTATAAAGTTATTCGTTTCAAATGTTTTATTATAATTAAAGGTATATCTTTAACCGATATCTTCGTTATATTTGTTCGTGCGTTCAGGAAAGTTATTCGGCAAAGTTAGTTGCGTTGTTGCCGTGTTTCATCACTCAAAGTTTAAAACTCGGGGTTACCAGTAAAAAAGGATATAAGTACGTTAACTCTATTTGATAAACACGGAGTATGCGTTGTTCTATCCTTTCCACTGGGAACTGTGATTCAACTCGCGGCGTATTTAGTGTTTTATCTTATATTGTGTTTGTTGATCTGAAAACGACGCCATTGACTCCGCGCTGCTGCTTTCAACTTTCCGTCGATGGATTTTCATCTTTTGTGAAAAATTAAATAACAGTAAGCGTTTTTTATTCACGCCGATTGTATAAGTTATTTTTACATATAGATTTCTTTTTACAATCATTTTTTGAAAATCGTTGCAATGTTTTTCCCAGTGTCATTATTTATTGACGCGCAATTGTAACTTTCTTTTTCACATATAGATTTTTTTTAGAAACATTTTTTCAATATCATTTTAATGTTTGTCACAATGTCTTTGTTTATTTTACTCATAACTTTCTTTTTTTTGTCCTAGTCTTGTCCTTTAAGCCGAGTGAACAATATTTGTATATAATTTCGTCCAAACGTTCCCTTTATTTAATTAGAGCAAGTTTCCTTTGTATCTTCCA
>JABFOV010005456.1:0-12009 GCA_022817685.1 Aradophagus sp. ZL-2020
GTATTATATTACATTATTAATAATACGTTATAAATAATACAGAACTTTTATGATTTTAATTTATAATATATTCCAATTTATATTTCGTTAACTTAAGAAGCAAAACGAAATTATTACTCGGAAAATGCTATTTTACTTGCTTAATAATATCAAAAACAAGTTTCTGCACTGTTGAATAATTAGCCATCAAAAATTAATAACCTTGATAATCTATAGTACAAAAATGTGAAAGAACCTTGTCTTAAAATATAGTAATAAATTATTGTACACTATTTATATAGATTTGATAGAAAAACAAAAGTTATTAACAAATATTTAAAATAAAAAATTTTATTATAATTAATAACAATAATAACAAAAATCAATAATTATAATGATTTATAAGCAGGTTGACAATAAACTTTAGGAATTTATAATTAATAATGTAATCAATGTTAGAACATCAGCAGTGAAAAGAAAATCAAAAACTATTCACTACCACTAGAGTTAAAATTAACTTATATCATTCCATTGTATCACTTTCAACAGAGCTTACATATTTATACAGTGGATTTTACACAAAAACAAACCACTTTTTTAATAATGTCCTTAATTTCATATTAATAACATTAATCAACAGTTTATATACAAAAAGTTAACTTTTTCTATGTATTTCTTTTCTTTTTCCATTATGATACAAGACTTTTCAATTCCATTACCTTCAAAAGATTTTAGATTTACTTACTTATCATTTTTACAATAAATTATTCTAAAATTAAATCAGTTTTCAATATTAATACAAACTTTTTTGAAAAAAACATAGTAAATTAAATTTTCTTCCAATTATATTGACACTTAAATAAGTGACAATAAACTCAATTTTTATGAAAAATTGATCATTTTTATTTCACTCTTATCCTGTAATTTACTACCACTTAGTTATTTAATTTCCTAACGAAAAGTAAATCCAGGATATAAACGTTAAAATTTAACCCTGAATTTTACACAAGATCCTTATAGAATCAATATAAGATCCTTATAGAATCTATATATATAGGATCTTGTTGAGATTCTAAGTAAGAATATTGAGCTATTCAGTCCCTTTTTCATATTACCAACGAGTACCCAAAATACAGAAAACGTTATTTTCCTGTCTTAATTATCCTTTCAAAAAGAATCCTAAATTTTCTCGAAGAAAACGCATGAACACTGTATGTCATTTGCTTCCGATTCCATAGAGCAGTTCTTTCAAAGACTCCTCATTAATCGTCTGCAAAGACGTCGTACTTGAATAATTTTCCTGAGCCATGATATCGCTGCTTATTTCCGGTATATTATTTTGGTTTTCGGGCGAGGATAACCTTAAGTGCTCCATTTCCGTCGAGGGTGACGATAGTGGCGACATCACCATCGAGAAGAAGTCGCGAGCTTCATCTAATGACTGTTTTTTGTCATACAGCGCCATCTGCTCAGAGTCGTTGTTCTGCGTAACTTCGCCGTTTCGATTAGCTTCGACCTCAGACTGTCGGGTCAGCACGTGCTGACCTTGCTCATCTACGATCAGCACATACTTATTGTCCTCTACGTTCAACCCCAAATTGGAGGCCATTTCTGATTCAGATAAGCCTGGTGGGCTTGAATGGTTCGTAGTTGTTTCCAGTAACTTTTGCACCAGAGATTCTGGTCGCTGACTACTAGCAGTTTGTTGCTGTATTGGACATTTATGATTTCGCTGGCTGACCTAAAAAAAAAAAAGGTCAAGAACTTTATTAGTAAATTGAAATCTTGTAGAATCAATAATCATTGTTATGTAAAAAAGTGTTTTGTTATTAGTTTTATTTCATTAAATCTTTGCAAATATATTAGAATGTATATGAAGTTTCCAACATTTATTAGTAAATAAACTATTTCGTTTAAATTAATTTTCGTTTGCTGATAAACGTTAAAACTTGAACATTTGTATGATTATGATGACTTTTTTTGATCTTGAAATTTCTTATTTAAATAATTAAATCCTTTTACATTTTACTTTAGTTTATTACATTTTTTGAACGTCCATTATTGTGGATGAACAATTGATCTACTTGAAGTGTGAAAAAAGAAGTAGTTTAACTCTAAATAATTTCAAAAACTTTTTTCAAGCTGAATATATTAACGCAATATACCTACTTTATACTTCGTTCTAAAATTTAAGATTTTCTTGCAGAGAAAGAAAACTTGTTCAGAGAATATTATTTATTGCGACGTTGGACAAAAGTATTCAACTGGGGATCTCTTTACCTTATATCTGAAACTATTTCCACAAGCCGTGCACTTGTACGGTTTATCACCGGTATGAATCCTGCGGTGCACCAAATACGAAACCCTCTGCCGGAAGCACTTCCCTGTGAAAGAATCTCATTTCAATGATAAAACTGAAAAAGTATGGTTTAATTTAAATTTGACTAATGTATATTAAATAATAATTATTTAACAATTGTTTAAGATTGAAAAAATTTAAATTTACAGAACTAATAGATCATACTCAAAATAAAAAATAAACCAACAATCAATAAAACAAATAATGCACTTTGCCAATTTCTAATATGAAATTGAAATGTAACTAATTATCAGCTAGTTATATTTTGCATTCAATGAAGTGATGCCAATGCAATACGGAAGTTAAATTTGGTACTTGAAAATAATGAAGTTCACACATTACAGCCAAGCTTGGAACAATGTTGAATATGCGCTAAGTGATGGTGTTAAGCCAAAAAAAAGACTTCTTTTGCCCAATTACCGCAGGTTTCGCAAGCGAAAGGTTTCTCTCCAGTATGAATTCGCTCATGATTATGCAAAGTAGATAATTCCTTGAATGACCTCCCGCAAGTGATGCAAGTGTGCGGCTTATCGTCCTTATGGTACAAGCGGTGCTTGTGATAGGACTGTTGGAAAGTGAACGTTTTATCACAGATGTTGCATTTGTAGGGCATCTCGCCCGAATGCAGTCGCTTGTGCTTCTTCAGAAAATACTTTGTCGTGAACATTTTGCTGCACACGTCGCACTCCCATTGCTTGCCCTCGTGGGTTTTCAGGTGCTGGGTCACGTGTTGTTCCTAAAATAATACCTTTCTTGTGTCATTTGTATCACTAACACAACAAAACATATGCTCTTTTTTCTTAATAAATTCTTAATACTTCATTATTCGGTGTTAATCAGAGGAAAAGTATTAAAAAATTTACCTTCCTGAAATTCTTCCCACAGGTAGGACAATTGTATCCGTTTTCATTGGCATTTGGATCTGCATCATTAGGGGAATCTAAAAACAAATAGAAATATTAATTAGAATAAGGTAATAGCCAACATAGGTAAAGCTGTCAGAAACTCTGAGGAAAAAGTGTATGGATGTCGCTACGTTTTACATGATTTAAGACAAAGTTTAGCGACACCTATACACATTAACTGTGAAAAACGCTAGTTGTTAACTGATTTAGTTAAAAGACGTTACATTTTGTTATAACTTCTCTATTGCAGAATTTTTTTGAGCTGGGCCTTTGCTAACACTTTAAATGTGAATGAAACGTAAAAAATCAAAGATTACGTTTTGAAATTCTAAAACTAAAAAACTCACTCGAATTACAACCAGTATGTGCAACTCTCATATGGATCATTAGACTTCCCCGCATCTTAAACACCTTGGTGCACAGAAAACAAGGATAATTTTTAAACAAGTGTTCCGACGCGACGTTTACATCATCCTTGTCTAACATGTGAACCACCTGCTTATGGAGAGTCAAAATATTTTTATCCGGAAAGTAAAAACCGCAGATATCGCAACGTTCGGTCTTGTCCTTGGGTGGACCGCCACTAAATTCTTTCAATTGCTCCCGCTGATCTTTGTCTAAAATTGCCTTCTCCGTAGATGTGTCACAGTTCTTTTGACAATCTTTGAAATTCATCATCACGGGGAACTGCACAGGCTGGTTATTTTCCCAAATTTTACTGCTATTTCCAACATCTCCAGAGGAATCAACCTTCTGCAATTCCGTGTCGCCATCCCTTTGAAAGTCCAAGTTTTGCGCGAACAGTTGATTGGAATTTTGTAAGAAAATCATCTGATTAGGCGCAGATTTGGCTAAATATTCCTGGTTCTTTTCAGATTCCAAAGCTGATTTCTCCTTTCCCTGAATGAAGATCATCTGGTTCAAATTTTGACCTTTGTCTTGTTCCTTGTTGGAAAGGAAAATCACGTGATTAGCTTCTGGACCTACTTCCTCGCCTTCCTTCCTTAGAGTGTCCTTTCCTTGAACAAAAATAAGTTTCTCTGGATCTTCTATCCTTAAAGGATCACTGCCCTGAAGGAAGATAACCGATTTAGAGGCAAAATCTTGGTTCCTTTCAGTCTCGCGCTCTTCTCTGATGGTCTCTTTATTTTGCAGAAATATGACTTGCTGATTGGCAGTTTTATCTAGATAACCCTGGCTAGCTTCTACTTGATTGTTTTCTTTAATTGCACTATCTTTTGGAAGAAAAATAAGCTGGTTTGGCGGCTTGCTCTGATAATCTTGCTTTTCTTCCTCTCTGACATTGGTTTTGCTTTTTCCAAGCACATTCCAAGTCTGAAGGGGAACGTTTTGCATGTTTCTGACCATAGTACAGACGTCTATAGTAGGTGACACGTCAATGATTTTCGGTGGTTCGTTATTAGTTTGGTTGATTGTGTGACTAAACAAGTGGATGGTCAATTTGTCTATTCCTAGTAAGATCTCATTGCATACTGGACATGCCAAAGGACGTGTTGCCACGCTTACTAGTCCAGCTCGGAGGGCATCCAAAGTGAGGAATCCTGGTTGAGAGCATAGAGGACAGGCTAATAATCTCGCACACATCTTTATAAAGTACTAATATTATTTTCCTACAAAAACAAAAGGTATGATTTCAGACATTGAAAATAAAAACTCATTTGAGGCTTTAAGTAGAAATTTAAGATGGTTTCATTTATACAATTATCTTGTTTTTTAGATGGTTTTATTTGTTAAGGTATATTGAAAATGTTTCATCATGTGCAAGAATTTCATAACGTTTCCTTTCCAACATATTCAAAGCGGAAGTAACATTGTAAACCACAAATCAAAATAAGAGCTTAAATTTATTTGAGCTTATTTAAAAATGAAATATTTCATTTCACACTTACTTTGTTTATCAGAAGTTAAACATTATTTATTTAAAATTCGTCAAAGATTGAAGTCAAAACAAAAACTTTCCAAACTTCAGCCATACTTAAAACTACTGATTTCTAAAGTAACTGTTTGTACCTTTTTCCCCGCTGGTTTCGACCATGCAGATGGTACCGATGTTTAGTTGACGATCATTTTTCGCACACGACGCACAACGAACGCAAACTACAGCTATGTTGTTGAAGGTAGAAACTACGCTGATATATTAGTTTATATTTAACAAATGCAGAATGCAGCCTTGGGTAGTTTTGCACTTGACCCACATCTTCGGATGGCACTTGAATTTGTGATCTGGTGGTTCATCCCGTGGACAAACAGTGATCCAGAGACTCACGGAAAAGGAACTGAAGCTGGTTCCGTTTCCCGATTTATGAATATAGGGTTTCACGTGAGGGCGGCTAAATTTAGATGGGTGCCTTTCATTCAGTTTGTCTTGGACGTAGCCACTGTCTTGGGCCCGTCACAGAGAAGTCTAAATTTAAACCGCTGGCGGGAGGTTTGAAATTTTGAATCATGAATTTTAATTTTCATGATGTCATTAAAAAAATGTTGTACTAAGTTTGTACTTGTCAGTCAAAGCAAAGAATTGTAATTGAGCATAAACACAAAGTGTAAAATTCATTTTTGTTGAGACTAAAATTAAAAAAAAATTAGATGAAAGTTGTATGAAATTCATGCGATTTCATCTTGATAAATACTTTATTTAAAGTATCAATACGATATATTCTTTCTTACATTATTTAAATAAACGTATGTTCGAAAATTTCTTACACCATAATGAGCCGAACGTGCTTACACCTAAAACACATATTTAACTTTTTACATTTCAATTACTTCCACATTGTGCAGAAACAAAATTTGTATGAATATAAAAGATCTTTTTATTTGCATAATTGAAGACATTTATACCAATAAGAAATTTCATCATCATACATATAGTTTCCATTTGAGTGGTAAATGTGGTCATCGGAGAGTTATCTGCTCTTTTTAGGGCACTTGTAGGGTTGATTATTTTTGCAGCAAAATTCATGGCCGGATGAAAGATTTGTATTTATCCAATTATTTTTGCAATTTTTGAAAAATAGATAAGCCTGCAATCAACGCAGAGAATTTTATATATTATCAAAAAAAATCTTATAAAAAAGTATATACTGAGAAAACAGTAAACAGTATTTGGTAAGTGCAACTGATGTTTAAGTTAAATTATTAACTACTGAAGTTTTTAGTTGAAATAACTAAAATATTATTAGTTTAGACTTAAAAGATTTTTCCCGGTATACATTATTACAAATTATCATACCTTTTCTCTGAAACAATCACGTTCGATACTCCCACAAATGAATGTAGCAGCATTACGCAGATTTTTCACGATCTAGAAATCAAAATTTATTCAAGTTAATTTAAAACGAATATAAAACTTTAGTATCTCATGGAATTCATCAAGACTATGCAGATTAATTAATTTTCATGCAATATTGTCAACAAAATACATTATAATTACCATTTCTATACATTTGTTCATGCACAGCTTATTCCCAACGGGAGTGCAGGGAAATTTTTCAGGATGGTCATATCGAACAACAGCGTTTCCCTTAGGTTGATTATTGTTTTCTCTGGTTCCTTTGGTAAACTGACCACTTAAAAATATGCCGCAAATACATCCGATGTCCTTCTCCTCAATGATGTCAGCTTGAGTATACTTTGATGATATATTATCAATGCATGCAGGATCAAACAGGGTTGCCTCTTCGACCACATTTTCGAGATACACACATACAAAGAAGGAACTAACCAACAAAAGTAAAAGAAGCGTATGCATTTTTATCTGAAAAATAATTTCATCCATTATCAATTTATTGTTCAATTTAATCTATTTATTTATTTTAGCAATGAAGTACTTTAACACAGTGTCAACAATTTTTTTTCAATTTGAATAAAGACTTTAGATACATTTTTGTGTTAAAAGAATAAATTGTAATGTTTAAGAAATTTAAAATTAACAAAAAGTCAACTGCAATACTTTTATTTTTTAAATAAAACATTTGCTAAATGGAGAAATCATTTACATAATGATGACATAGTGATGAACCAATATTATACAAAAGCATTACACAATAAATTGTTCCACACTCACCATGGAGTTTCACTCGACTCTGCCTCTTCACCTTCCAAAAGACGACTACCGTCCATCAACTGCTTCATCAAATGGTCATGTGAAAAACAGCTTGCTATGCAAAAAACGACACGACGTTGCAATCACCACATCCGAGCATGTAACCTACTTACTTCCCATGACCATCTTAATCGACCCAGCAAAATTTGAAACCAAAATGTACAACAAACAATGCCGTTCTCCTTTAATTCAAAAAACATGACCAACAAAAAAAACATCAATCTCCTCTTCACGCAATCAGTCCGCGAAGCACATTTTTTTCAACGACTCGGTGCTCTTCACCAACTTGGCTTCACCTTCCAGAACCACCCTGTCCGAATTGGCAATGCAACTGTACTTGCACTTAATAATTTTGCGCACCGAGACCACTTCAACAGAGACCTCGATCGAATCTCCAACGTAGCATGGTTTTGGGTACTTAAGTATCTGCTCGGTAACTATGGTACCAGGGCCGGGTAGCTTCATCCCCATCACTCCAGATATTAGACCGTTGAGAAACGCCCCGTGGACGACGTTTGGCGACGCAAAGTGCACCGGGTTGTAATCTTTGGTCAAGCGCGCGAATTCGGACACATCTTCTTCAGTGACCGTCCTTGAGACAGACACCCGGTCGCCGATCTTCAAATTCGTTACTGGTTCGCACTTATCCATATCGAGCGGTTGCTTCGTGTAACGATTTCGGGCAAAGTTAAGGCGCATTTGGTACATGCGAGACTTCAATTCGCGCAGAACCATCTTTCGTTAATTTTCTTGGAGGCCTTTTTAATTGTTACTTTTATAGTGTATCTTTGAAGATAGTCTTTTTAGAATTCTAGTAGTATTGTTTAATTAACCGTTGAGTAGTTAAGTTATAAATTAGATGAAGTTTTTTGAAAATTATTCTTTGGCTGCTTACTTTTTTCAGTTATGTCTTTTCGTTCCAATATAAAGTCTTTTCGCAACGAGAGCTGTATTGTTTAATTGATTAGGTGATTGTGTGGTAAATTAGATTATATGGTAAATGTGATAGTATAGATTGTAAGATAAAGATGTTTTAGAATTTGTTTTGGCTGCTTTTGGCTGAGGTTTGGAGAAGTTGATTGCTGCTGTTGGTATACATATGATCTTCAAGTAGTCCTTTTTTATATTTATAAATGTCCTATTTAATCATTAATAATAAATTAGACGATGACTTGTTCAATTTACTTTTTGGCTGTTTTTCATTGACGTTAATTGCCGCCTTCGTTCTTACTTTGTTCAACCTTAGCGTTGTCGCAATAGTCGTTGAGAAAGATCTCAGCTAAGTTGCTGATGCGTTTGTTACCGCCTTTTGCAAACTTGATCATGCAATCAATTATTGGCGGTGAAACGATCGACGGGCGTGACGCTGGCGTTATCAGAAATATCAGGGTTGTAATTGACGAGAGGACGGTCTCTTCGTCGGAAGACGACAGGAGGTATGTTATCAATGGCACACCTTGATTTCGAAGTATGTATTCTTTACAGTCAGGTTCTGAAAACATGGAAGTTGTGTTATTATTAAATGAAAATTAACTAATCCATAACTAATCCATTTGCATCAAAAGTTAAATTGCTCATGAATTCAATTTAATTTATATGTGTTATAATAAGATGGCCAGATTTGTGATGCATAAAAAACAACTGATTTTTTTCACAATTTTTCTTCATTAAATTATTTACTTTTTATTAATTAAAACATGTATTTATCTATTCATTTAGATAATGAGTTTCTCAATTTATAAGAATATTTTTTAGTTCATATTTAGGGATAAGCGAAATATATATTTATAGTTCAAGTATGCTATTTTAGAAATAAAATAACATTAATCATAAAAATAATAGTAATGAAATAATTTTATAATACCTAAGCAAATGTTACAAAGTCCACCAATGGCAAACCTTACAAGTTTAGGGTTTTCTTCAGACAGTGCATGTAAAAATACATCAATCACCAGCAATTCCTTTAGATACTCATAATTGACAGGATCATATGCGAAATTGGCCAAATTTGCAAGAACTTGTTCTTTTGCATCTGAAAAAAATTGATACCAAAATTATTAATTGCAGACTAGAATACAATAATCGAGACAGTAACACATTACACATTGAAGAAGTTTTGGAAATATTATTGTCATAAAATGATGTACAAGTACAATATGTACATAAAATTAAAAAAAACTGTTATCTATTATTGTTAAAAATCAATGAATAAAATAAGCTCATAATAAAACAATTTTTGTTTCACAAATTTGTCTGAAAAATAAGTTTGCATTTGCTTATTATGCAGGTATATATTTTCTTGCATATTAAAAATTCAACATTATGCATAATCAAAAGTTTTAAACACTAATAGATTTTCGCTATTAACTTCACAATCACCTATCACTAATATTTGATCATATATTCACAATTGAATTTTAAATTATTTTAATTTGAACTCCATAAACAACTAACAATGTCTACAGTAGATGATCGTTACTCACTGTACTTTTTATACAGCTATTTACATATTTCCCCTTATTTACGCATCAATTCATAAACCAATCACTTTCTACACACTTTTTATAGAATTTCACAAAGCAACATCAACCACCATTTGACCTTTCATAGGTCATTACGACCAAAGTTCACTTGACAACAGTTATCCTTTGAATTATTTTTACAAGCTATCGGCGCAAAAACCTCCACTCCTCTTGATCAAAAAATGGCGCAAAAAAGTACATTACAATCGTCGAAATCGATATTCCATGTTTCACGGGAAAAGCAACGAAACATAAGCAACCAACGTCCATTGTTTACCTCGCGATTTCGTCGTGTTGTACTCTTTTATCAACGATTTCAGGAAATCGTAACGGCCGATCCCGTGTTTCCCCGTACGCTGAATCAGCTGTTGTTTTCGCGAAAACATTGCAGCAGCTTCAGCAGACCGTTAACCTCCAACGCCGAGTACATCGTTTAAAAATCGCGCGCTCTTTGCGTGGCATCGGTTGCGAAACGAGGCCGAGCGCGCGTCTTGTTTATTGTTTACTTTCCCTCGATGTTTATGACAAATTCAATCCGATTGTTGCCGTTTGATTTCGGACACACCAACAGCCACGCGTTAATGCCGCGCAACGCGACGAGTCTGACGGAAAAATCAGTAAACTCGCGCGCCAACCGCGCCGGCCGGTGGCGCGCCCTATGCGGTGTGGCGCGAACAATTTGAATAGATAAACGCACGAAATTGCTATTGACTCGAAAATTGTTATGAATGTAAATACAATGAAGAAATTTATTAACTTGGGATGACAATTTCAGTGTTTTTAGGACGTTTGTAATTCAACATTAAATTGCATCAATAATTTTAAACTGAATTCAAAATTAAATTTAACTTTAAACTGAATTAAAATTAAAATTGCCAATTTTAATTTAATATTATTTCGTGGTTAATTATATCGTTTTTTCAACATTTCGTTATTTAAATTGTATTGTTTTTACATCGTTTGTAGTTGAATGTATTAAATTGTGGTATTTTATTAAAATTCATTTTTTGTACTTTTGACTATTTTCCAAATCAATTTTGTTTTTTAATTTAAATAAAAGTGATGATTTATTCAGGTTAATCGAGCATGACGACGCGTTCTTTTCCATTGATTTCGAAGCGCTTTACGCAAGCAAAAATACGCGGCAAAAGGTGTCAATTACTGCGAATGTCCTACATTTAGGCAAGAAAGCGACGAAGTAATGCATAATCGTATCTTATTAACATCACTTGATCTCTCGACTGTTCACTTCATTTCCTCGTTTTAATTGTTTAAGCTTCGTAAACAAGCGTAGTTTTGTGTTGAATCAGTGGGCTCTGAAAGAGGAAATGAAAATTTTGACCGGGGAATTACTCTTCATTAAAGTGGGGTTGCTTAATCGTTTTTTTCCCTTTCTTTTACTCGTCTCCCCTTTTCGGCTCCGCTTTCGTACAATTGTGGCGTCGAGTGTGTTCTTTTCGACTTAATCCGTTGAAGAAGAAGATAATCATTAACGGCAAATTAGACGAAACAATACTACAAAAAAATGACAGTGTTGTTTTTAAAAATTAAAAAAAAACCTCTACAATAATTATTACATAATATTCCTTTATCACACAAACAAATAATGGAAGTATATCTTTCAAATGATATAATGTATAAAAACAATTATACAAATTCTAATTGATTGATTAATGAGTTATAATTTTAATTTTTTTGTTAATTAATTTTTATGTTATCCGTACATAGGAACCGAATTAATATTTTAAGTTAAAAGTGACACTATATAAAAACCCATTTATCCTGCCTGCTGAAAATGTATTAAAAAAGCTTCCTTTTTGTGCTACACTCATAAAAATATCCTTTAGGCCGACAATTTTTTTCATTTTGATTTAAAACGATTTCCATTTTGATATTTTCCCAAAAGGAATCATTTATATTCAAAAGGATCCTTTTCTTCCAAAAGGAACTACACAGTCAATAAAAATATCATCATTTTCAATGAAAATTAATTCTTTTTCTTTCCAAATCAATACTCTTGGTTCAAAAGGATTCACATTGATTGAAAAGGATTGCAAAGAAAAAGATATTTCTTGTATCTAACGATAAGTATATTTTTGTCGGTGTACCCCTTAAACC
>JABFOV010005457.1:0-12009 GCA_022817685.1 Aradophagus sp. ZL-2020
GTTTTAGTTTAGCTACCATTGTACAAGAAGTTTGTTAGAATTTTTAGCAATAAATTCAAATTACGCAAATTTGTTCTTTAAAAATAAAAATTCAGGGTCCAATTGTATTAATATTTTAAGATCCACTTCTACTACCCAAATAAGAAATTAATTTTTACATTCAGTTGTAAATTTAGTTTGAATTATTTGCAAAAATTTATTATAACATTTTTTAAGTAATTACATTAATGTAGATTCATTCAATGATTGAATAGGTTTTGTGAATGAATTAGATTTTAAAATTATAATGTAATAGAACTTTCCAAAACTTTATGTAAAATTGGCGACTAAACATAAAAACCTCGTGTTTTATTGAACTTTATACTATCTATTTTTTAAATAAATATTTCATTTGAATTGTCCTTATATATTTTATTTAATTTCGTTGTTTTTCAGGATGTAATTCCTATTATTGTAATAAATAATAATTAAACAAAATCTAAAAAAATCTTTTCTTCCTGTTATTTTACTACATTTTCCATCTCTTTTGTAACATTTTTACACTTGTGCAAAAAATCATTTTTTCTACTCATTTAAAAAAGTTTATTATTCAAATGTAAAAGAGTTCTTTTTTTATACTGTCGTAAGTTATAATAAATATCAAGTCAACCAGTATATTGTTACATTACCTCTAATTAAACAATACATTTTTTATTATACAAAACTTTTTAAATATTTTTTGACATGAACAAATTCAGATGCATGTTATGTAACTTTAATTATTATGTAATATAATATGATAAGAAATATTTAAATATTCACAATTTTGAACATATAGAATTATTTTTAATAAAATGAAATTGAAAGAAAATTTATTATGAACATAAAACTTGAAACACATTCATACACTAAGCTACAACCGTGTGTGATATTATAAAAATAAAGAAGTCGTTAAGATACCTATATTTTATAAAAATAAACCTAACTGGCAGTTTTTTTAAATAAATTTTTACAAAATATTTTGTTCGATAGGCGTGAATATCTTCGGAATTTATTTTGATTTAAATTTTTAGATGAAACGATATAATGGCGCGATGGTCAACGGTACTATCAGGGATATTTTTGACCCTGTCCATGGTCCTATGTCTTGGGAAGTTATTGATGTTAGCTGCTGAAAGTAGAAATAATGGAGAAATCAACGAAGCTGAGCAATGGCTCGCGGAAATTGGCCTGGAACAATATCAACCCCTATTCCGACAAAAAGGTAAGTTTGAGATTTTAAACAACGTTAATAATTAATATATTTCGCTAATTTAAAAGTAAAATAACTTTTGGTTCGCGATACAAACTTATTTTACATGCATAAAGAGAGCAGTTTTGTTGAATCTACAAAAATCTTGTTAATTCAACAAAATTTTTGCTAAATCAACAAAACATTTTGTAAAATTAACAAAATTTTTGTAAAATTCATATTTGCACTTGTGAAGGTATGAATTTCACACTCTAATTCCACAATAAAGAGTAATAATATAATCCAAAATAATTAAATATTTTATGTAACTAATTCCAAATATATACCGATTTTTATTGGAGAAAATAGTCAGTATAATCCAATGAAACTGTTATAGGAAGAGCTTTTCATTTACATTATAGTAAACCTCTCATATGATAATTGACAAACGTCTTTATCATATAAATGGAGACACTAATATGAAATTGTGCATTACTAATTAAAAATGACTGTTGCGTGGCTGTTAACCCAATGATGGGTTAGAGTTAGAAATTACATTTGCGCTTATGAAAATTGGCTACGTCGAGCGAATAACTCACGTCATATTTATGATGAGAGATAAATAAAATTTTGATGGACATAAAGTTTCACGAAAATTCTTGTTTTATTAATACGAATTGAATTAATTAATCCAAGGCCATTGTCTGCTGTTTGGATGTACGTCGAGTAATTGAACAGTGCATTTCGTGGCCATGTAAATGTAACTGTTTTCAAAATATGCTAATTTGTAGTAATACATATTTCATAGGTAAAATACAATATATTGTCATAATCAGTAACATTGATTCATAAGTGCAATCTGCATATTATATTATAAATTATCGTTTATTAAATAATGTTGAACCCACCATTTGAAGCTAATACTGTTTATTCACAAAAAAAAAAATCATCAAGTGTATTTATTATTGCAATAAATTACCCAGAAAATTAAAAAGTTTGCAATGCAAAAAATTATGAATTTTTTTAACTGATACAAAAAAAATTGTAAACTTTCTGTTTATAATTTTTAAGTGGATTTGATATATTCTGATTATATTAATTTAATAACATTTTTACTTAACAAGAAGAAAAATGGAGTATTATGAAATTTTGTGCAAGATAGCGGTATTGCTGGAACCTTCTTTCACAAGAAAATGCCTTTGCTATCTTAATCTATACAACACTTTTAATCCTATCCTCTTTTGAATTTCTCTTTTGAAAACCCTTTCCTTTTACCTCAAAAGTCGGATTAACTCGGCACAAAAACAAGCGTATCGATCCTCCATAATTCATCACAAAATCGACCAATAAAACACCGAAATTTTGTAAAAGTATAACAACGAGACAACTAACATTTCAATGGCTCAATACAACCATTAGGTGGCGCCGTGAGCATGCCGCCAAGTGATTTATTGCCCTTCGCAGACTGTATTTCCATTTCCACAAAATAATCGCTGCCAATCGACTTTACTTCGTCGGTGCTTAAAATGTGATTGCGGGAAGAGCGAAAGAAATGGACTTGGCGGTAACGAAGACTGTGAATCAACGGCGCCGGGGTAACACGTTCGACTAGATAATCGCTTATTACCGGACTTAACTGACAATGCCGCCGTTGATGCGGTCATTCATTATTATTACTGGCACAATGCAGCCATTAGTAAGCATTTTGGAATGAAGATTCATCGTTTGGCAATACTCCAATGCCCCCCCCCCCTCCCCGTCAACTCGGTCGTAAAACCGAAAATCGCCAGGACTTTGCGTCCCTTCGTCGACTTTTTAATTACACTTGATCGATCTCAACTTTCGAGACCATTGAGTGGCTTTTTTCATTAAGATGTATGACGAATGCATTGGGGCTGAATAATGACCCCGACACCGTTTGCGGAGAATTTATACACCGGTCGGTTATTCGTTGGTCGTGGTGGGGACATTTTCTTCGGGACGTTAACACGCGGGTGGAAGACAAATGGAAGACAACGGGTATTAGACGCGCGCTAAATTACGTCATTCGGTGGGTCTTTAGTCGCGCGAGGCTGAATTATCGTTCGGGATTTCGATGGCGAAGTTACGGCGAAACGCTCCGCGCCGTTTCCTCCGCCGGCGGTCCCGAGATTTAATCGTTTTTCAATGCGAATCGCGGGTGACATTTTTTTTATTTTTTTTTTATAAATAATTCAGTAGGGTGAGTGAATTTTTTTTTTTTTTTTGATTATATAGGATAGGGTTGTTAAAAACTTTTGTTTTGATAATATTTATTCAAAATTACATCCAAGAAAATGATTTTGCTGTTGATTTTTTAGTTTTTTCCTTTTTTAGTTGATATAGATTTAAGGGACATTTTTTTTTTAGTAAATATATTCCAATTCGATGAAAGATGAGATTTAGCTGCCATAAATAGATCTTCTTGTACTTATGGATTATTATCTAGAAGATTCCATTTACCATAAACAATTTGAAACACAAAGTACTTAATTCAAGTAAATTCTCCTTGCGTTCAATGATTAATGATATACAAGATTACATTTACCGCAAACAGATCGACATTTACAGTGTCACAAGTTTCCTTTCTTCAACTGTACCCTTTTTGCTTGCGGTGATTGATGGCTTAAAGAATTCCATTTGTCGTTAACAGGTCGCAATTGAATGATACGAGAAATTCTTTGCTTAAAAATGTATTTTTTTCGAAACAAATAATTTTAAAAGATAAAAAACTCAACTGATAAAGTGACGATGTGAGTAATGTTTTTGCTGCAAGTAAATTTTTGCTTGTTGTTTAGTATAACGATTGCGAATACAAATGGTCTAATTTGTTCATTTCAATTATTATTTCGCATTTTAAACATCTATCAATGTAAACATCTCAGTTACTGTTGTTAGATTTAATGAAAAATAACGACATTATTAAGTAAAAAGTTTTTTCTTCGTAAATTTTCATCAACATCATTGTTATCGTTAAGTGCAGAAGAACTGCATTATAGACACTTGTTATCATTAAATTAAAATCCTTACATCAAATGTAAATAAAAAAAACAACAATAAAAAGCAATGATTTTTTTATGTACTTTAAAATTTGTGCAATGAAGTTATTTTCGCCAATAACTGTTGTTCGTAAACTTCGTTTAAAAGCAAGGATTATATTTCAGTACCTAACATTTGATGCAGTGAGTGTTACAATCAAGTTTCAAGCGTTTTAGTTGTTTCCTTCTAAGGGTAATTTCGCGCGCAGGTTACAGTTTCGCAAAAAGTAACGAAACAGATTAAAAAGACAAAGCAATAAGAGCAAAAAGAAACTGAAACAAAAAATAAAAAATATAAAAAAAGGTCGGTAAAGGAATAGTGGATACACGTCCGGGGGCGAATTAGCGCATTTCCGAGATTTAATTGCTCCTGGGATTGGCGAGTCGGGTTTTGTCACAAAGCTCACTTTGTGCTTTTATTCAACCGGTGAGCCGCGCGCGGCGATCAAATTCCGCGTAACTATAAATTTTTGCTTTTAATTTTTGGACGGTAAATTTTAATTAAGCTCCGGAATAGAAGGTATTAACATTTGTTTGCAATGCGAACTCCGATAATCGAGCGGAAATAAAGCCCGGGATTGCAATATCGCGTAAATTATTTTTCAAAAACGGTTGGAATTGCAAAAATTACGAATTCGAATGAAGAATAAAATTCGTGCGAAAATATTTGGTTCTTAAATACGAGGGAATTGGTAATAATTATTTGCCAATAACACTGGCAACTCGATAGAGTCATTAATTCGGGTTTCAAATCGCTCGATCAAGGTTTTCCCCCACCAGTGTTCAAAACTATAATTTCTAATTTTAATTGCGTTACACAATTGTGTAGTTGAGAAAGGGAGCGTCACTGAATCGAGATTTTTCAACCACTCGATCGAATTTCGTTCTAATAATAATTCAACGAAACTTTGCAAATTTACTAAACATTCGAAGCATATAGTAAGGTTTCAAATCAAAGGTACAGTTATTTCATTTTGTGAATTATATTCAAGATTAAGTCATTTGTAACGAAGTGTGTTCGACATATGTGAAGCGTTTATTCATTAGAGCAAGTGGCATGTTCAACACATTTATAGGAAAATGTATGACGATTAAATTGTGAGATTACGTAAAAGATAATAACGTTGGCTTATGAACAGAGGGCTTTAGCTAATGATAAATTGCAATTACGCGAAATAACGTGATCGGGTTTAAATTGTAATTCAGGGAAATGGCGGTGGAAACGCCAGCGCATTCGACGTTTTAATCAATTTTATTTGCGCATTATCGAATGTAATTGTTCGTTTAATCAAGATTCGCGCCATCATTAATAGCGACGTTTCTAATGTACTTTTATAACAACTCTCTACATTTCTCATAGATGTCGCTCTTGAGTTTTGTTCCTAGTTTAATTGTTTCGTTAAGTACGACATAGTGATCGATAAATTCGCATAAATTTCCTAACTTTTTTCATAATCGATTAAAATTTCTATCGATCTTAACTTGAAAAAAAAATTCAATTTGTCTTAAAAATCAAAACATGATTATTTATTACCCAATTACTTATAACTCATAGGATTTGTGAAATGCACCTAAAAAGTTATAATTCATTTTTTACGCGACAAAGTATAGTATTTTGCATTGCATTTTTCAAACGCAAAAGTTTACTTTTACCGAAAAAGTCAACATTTTTTTAATGCATCTTTCCTAAACGTGCAATTTTTAATTGTTTGACCGCTTTTTTGCCGCATCACCGAGGCACTAAAAAGCGAATGAAACGAACGTTTGTTTTTACGCTTCGACTATTTATGCGGAAAGTTTCGCGACTCTGAATTCCCGTCATTCAAAATGCTCTAGCGCGAGTGAGTTGGCGGGCGCCATCGAAGGCTAAAATGGCGAAACGAACGTAATAATGAGCGCGCGAAATGGCGGCGTTCAGATTGCGATTTACGGGCGAACAAAGTTGCACAATGACAGCGAAATGAAATCCAAAGTCGGGAGTCGCGATCGGGCCATTTGTTACGCGCAATGGTTCTTTTTCGTGGCAGTTTGCCCGAAGAAAAGACCGCGTCGGCGTTTCGCCGTGTACGCTCGCAATTTCGTTCTCGAGCACGTCGAGACGAGCTGCAACAATGCTACTCGAAAAAATCGAAAGTACGGTTGGAGGGGCGAGGGAAGGATATTCGTCTGTTCGTATTATATTCAGAGTTGATTACGAACATGCAATGTTTTCCCGCGATTTTTGCCAAATTTCGACGCTTTTTACCGTTCTCTCCATCTTGTTTATAGCTGTTATTTAATGGTGGATAAGCCGGAACAATGCTCGCGCGGTCTTTCGATTTTTATATTTTTCGGTTTGCCGGCTAGAAGTTGTGCTCGTAAATTCAGATTCCATTAGGAATTGAGTTAGCCGTTTGAAAAGTTCTCGGCTTTTGAAATCGTAACCAAACCGCTTTTTTTTCACGCTGCAAATTGTAATATGAAAATGATAAAGTTTCTGGCTTACATGTAATATATCATTTGATCAAAAAGGGAGTTTAAATGTTTTATAAATATTAAATTTCAAAATTAGAATTTTTTGTGATTTTTGTATAAAAACTGGGATAAACCTTTTTTTTCCTCGAAGAAAAAAGGTTGGAAACTTTTTACATGAAAAACTGACGTACAAATTCGGTGTGAAAAAAGAGAAAAACAACACGTCGCAAACTTTTTGCACACATCTTCCTAACGTTTTTGTGACAGTTAAGTGCTGGTAAAAGTTTTCGTTCTCGTTTTTTTTCATCCCGCTATCATTTTTATCAAAAAAGTACTTCCATTTTGCTGAATTTAAGTATCAACTTTAATCAACTGATTTGTATAATCGATTATTTATTATCATAAGCTGTGCATTTTTGTTTGCAAAAATGTCGATACGGAAATCCGAGATAAAATCTGTCGATATTAAGAATGTTTTTTCCTTCAAGAAAACCAAATTGTAACTGAATTTCTACTCCCTCGAACTTTTACTGTCAAAAATTATTTAATGTAACATTCTAAGAATGTTTTTTCTTACATGCCACTCAAGTGTCACTTTGAAGTCACTTTGCCATATTGTTAGACTAGAATTTCAAACAAAAATGTTGTAACAATGAGATGGAAGGAAGTATTTGAATGGCAAGAAATCTCGTTTATGGCTTCCTCTTCGTTGTACGCTCTTTTAGGAGATGCATTTACAATGTATGCAATATTCTCCATTTTGATATATAATATTACACTTCAAATTGATAGTAGAAGTACTCAGCGAAAAATCAAGTTTATACAATAGCATAAAATGAATTTTCTTTTAGAATGAAATTAATTTCATACTATTTATTAATGTAAATAAATATACATATTGCCATTTTAAAATTAATTTCCTCAGATTCATTTTGTTTCTACTGTTAATCACTTAATTCAGTCAATTAATTCTAATTAATTCATTCTAGCGAACGATATGGTATCATTCGTGATAAACAAACTTTTTTTTTCTTGCGCATTTCTCTCGAAATGTATCTCGTCCGTGAACGAGACAAGAGATTCCGTTCAAATATTTCTCTGTTTAGAGGGGCAAATATTGGTCGCCTGAAGCAAACAAACTTTTCAACTAGTGTAAATTGAATAGTCAGATTTACACACGCAATTTACGTTCAAATGCGCCAATTCTTCACTATGAAACTTGGCAAAAAACTTACAATTTTTTCTATAAATATCGAGCTACAATAATTAGTACAAATTTATTTTGTTTTCTCAATAAAATTTAAAAACAATTCAAATATACTACACTAAAAAATCTGATTATGATAAAAATAATATTTTTATATCAACCAACCTGAGAAAAAAATGTAAATTTTACCGTCACAGTAGAATAAACGTCAGTAATATTTGCAGAAAGAAAAAATTTACCGTGACAGCACGGTGAAATTTTACCAAATTTCCATTCTTTTTACCGTGCTATCAGGCCAAATTTTAAAGTTTTACAAATATTACTGCTGTTTGTTGTGATGTCATGGTAATTTTTGTAGATTTTTATCTCAGTGCACTGAAACTGACGGTTCAAGTAATTTATTTTTGCAAAGAAACCAAGATAGAAATCAATCTTGAATCAAGAGTGACATTGCAAAAAGACATTCCTTACAAACTATTTAAAATAAGAAGTTTCAGAAAAACAAGAAAAATATTGTATATTAATTTATAAAGCATTGTATGCAAACTGTATTATTAAAAGATTCACAATCTAACTTCGAATTGCATTGCATTTTGCGAAATATTTATTTTACAATGAACCGCACAAATTGGGCGAGATTCCAAGTAAAACTTCATAACTTCGTAGCTTTACAGTGGAATTAGTACAATTTCGTTTTCTCAGCGCTCTTTTCTTTTTTCTTTTTCTTTTTTTGTCTTTTAATATTCTTATTCCATATTATAAAAAGTTAGTTCTCTGTCAACGAATGTTTAATTAAATTATTCTCCGTATCTCCGGTAATCGTATTTATCTTTGAACGTCTGGCCAAAAGTAATTTAAGGGAAACGTTTCAGCTGTTATTATGGAAAAAATTGTTTTTCGACGCTTCTGTTACATTAACGTGACTACATGCATATGCAAAGCGCTTCTAATAAAATAGTTGAACTCTTGCAAAACTGCTCTAGCGAAAGCTCGTATGAAAATACAATGTTTTGGAACAATGTTTTGATTAAAGTGGATGCTTTAATTAGAATGAAAGAAATGATCCCATTAGTGTCTAATAGATGATTTCAATTAGCTATAACGCTTTCAGATATATTTAGATTTTATTTATATTAATATATTTTATATGATACACTTTAAAAGTATTTTATTTCTTATATTTATAATATTTTTAAAGCTAGGTCAGATTGATAGACGAAACTAATCTCTAGATAAAATGATAAGGCAAGTACAATAAACAATTAAAGTGACAATTTAAATTTAATAAAGCTTTTCACAGTAAAACAAATGAATTTTAATTCACTTATCAGTTGTTTTTTAAGACTGCTTCGTTAAAGATTTTTTTTTAAGTTACATCTTTTGTTAACAAAAGGAATTAGCAAACAAATTTTCAGTCACGCTCAACTCTAACTTATTCGATGACAGATGACAAATTGCGAAATTGCCGAATTGATCCTCAACTTTTAATGCATGTAACCAAAGTGGATAAAGTTTTCGGTTCTGTCGGAAGTTTGCTATAGATCTCGGAATAGGTAGAATAGTTCATTAGAAGTTTCGAACGTAGGAATAGCATTGCGAGAACTTGATTATTAAATTTTCATAAATAATTATCATTCGAGGCAGTAAAAACATTTACACATTTTATCTTTCGGAAATTCAATAACTATCGACGACTCGCTTCAATTAAAATGTACACATGTCATATTTTTTAATGTGCCATCATTTTAAATACAAATATGAAATAATATTTACTCAACCTTTGTTGACATTATTATGAAACAAGATAAACGGTGCATTAATTTTTTAAATAATAAATTCTTTTTTATTGATTTAAATTCAGAATTCACAGTTTAATAAGCACATAGAGATAATTGTGTTAATTAATACAAGATTTTTTATTGAATTGTAAATTTTAACGTGTTAATTTAAAAAATATATTAATATTTTATGTAGCATTAATATATTATAACATTTTTAATATTAGCATTCAAATTTATTTATATTTATAAACAATTTCTTTCTTCAACTGCAACATTTAAAAACAATTTTTAAACTACGTTAAAATTGTTTTTGGTATTAAACATCGGATTACTTGAATAAAGGCTTTCATATTGTCGAAAAAAATGACAGCAACGTGTAATTGACAATGACGAGCGAATAGTTGTCAGAAGGCTTTGAAAGCGCGACGTTTCGGAGTTGCTCGCGAATTAAAGACACGTAAATAACCGAATGTAATATTGCCAGAGTTCACATTTGAATATAAATGTTCACGTGAGCATGTGAATATAAGCTCTATTCATGACATAAGTATACATTTAAGTGATGTAGATAGAATGCATAATATGCACCCAAACACCCGCGCAAGTCCTTTGGCGCGCTCGCAGAGTTAACCAATAAACGTCAGACGTATAATGGCAAATACTCTGGAGAACAAATTACAAATTAATCGATAATTCTTGTGTACCCGCAACCTCTGGAGAGAAGCCCGCAAGATGATGATGATGATGATGGATATCATTATTTCACGGTGACATGCAAGCTCGATTATATTTCTCCACCTCTTGCTTTCGATTTTAACTCTTTTTTGTTCTCCCTTTTTGACCTACTTAAAATTTTGATTATCACTATTCTTCCGGGAATTAGAATTTCGCGGTCGATGGTGTCGTCGCATGGTTTGATTCGTTTTTAGCAATTTATGTCAGCCACCGTTTTCAACTTGGCTATTTACTTACGAGATCGTGTTAATTTGTTTGTATTTATAAAGTTTTGCAAAGTTGGCTCGTTTTTCAAGTTCCACCAAGTACTTTCAACAGTTGGTGTTGAAATTATTGTAAATATGACGACATTATTGTCCATGAAAGTTATGTTGAAAATTAAAGTTACAAGTAAATGTGAAATTATATTTGTTGATGATTTCTGTTTATTTATTTAATACGTACTTCGAAAATAATTACATATATTAATTAATAAAATGTTTTCCAACATTTTCATGATCATTTTTTGACTTGTAATCGCAACAAGAATTAGTTACGATTTGGAAAGCGACAGTGGAACACGTCAGAATGACCGAATCGGGTTTTTTTATGCGCGAAAAAGTTGTCTACGACGCGAGGAGTTTGTTTTACGCGAGTCGAGGACGCATTTACTAGTCTCCCGGATGTTCAAAGGGAACGAGGTCGTCGGCTTGACCTGTCGGCGATTCGAAAACTACTATATCAAACAAACAAAAAAGTGGTTAAAAGTGTGATTTAACATATCTTTGCAATTTGCATGCTTTGCCATATATTTTTTATTTTAATTTTTTTATATTTTTATATAATATTTACATATTTTATATTCTTTTAAATTTAATGTATTCAATTAAGATGCAAAAAAAGGCTTTTCCACCTTTTTCCCTTGTTCTATCAAAATTTTATTTTTTTACATTCAAAACTAATTGCAGTCCGAGATCGTTACAAACGATCTGTTTCAAAGCGACATTGCGAATATTTGGCGTGAATTTCGGGTTTTTATTTAAAATTTTTTGTCTGAACAAAGTATTACGTATTTTTTACATATATTTTTTATATTGGCTTTCAAATGTTTTTATCGAAATAAATATATGTTTGAGTTAAATTGTTGTAAATGATGAAGTTACTTTTTTTTGTTTTTACAAAATAACAAACACATAAACGGTAAAACATTTGTTGATAAATTATTGGTCGTTGCAATTGCGAGCAGAGTAAATGAAATTAGGGAAAATGTGTATATCTTCAAAAAGAGAGCGTTTTACAAATGACCAAGGCATTAGAGTGAAAAAGATTAAATTACTACCTCGGCGATGTTATATAGGTCAATTGTAACAATAGAAAGGTCAATAAAGAAGCAAATCGAATGATACGGGTGAATTGAAAATTAATTCATTTCACTTTAATCAATTTTAAATTTCAGGGCAAATACACTGAGAAAACAAAGTAGTAAAACTAGCAAAAATGACATCGATCGTCGTCACATCTACAACGATCGCTGTAAAATTTACGCCGATGACGTAATGTTTACGGCGATCGCTGTAGATTTGACTA
>JABFOV010005458.1:0-12008 GCA_022817685.1 Aradophagus sp. ZL-2020
AGAGGATATTTTTTTTAAATATATTATACATAAAGAAAAATAGACATAAAAACTAGGATAGAGTGAAGATTATGATTAGTATGTGTGAGAGAAAATATAATGAAATAAAAATATGTATTTTTAAAAATTGTTTATTTTTAATTTTAAATAAAAAAAAATAATTTAACAAAAATAGAATATATTAAAAAATAAAATTAAAAAAAAAAAAAAAAATAAAATTTAATTTTTTTTTTTTTTTTTTTTTTTTTTGATTGATTTATAAAATTTATATAATTTAATTTATTTATAAAATTTTAATTTTAAAAAAAATTAAAAAATTTTAATTTTCATAATAAATAAAAAATGAATCATCAAAATTATGTGCTTAAGAGATTAATATAAATGATAATTATTATTATTTTTATTATTATTATTATTATTACATTAGTATTATTACTATTATTGAGTGTTGTTCATTATCAGGCTAATTATTAACTTTGATTGAAATCTCACCTGCAACTTATTGGCGCCTCCACGAACAATAGAATTAATCGTGCGCAACACAGCAGCCTCGTCCTTCATCCGCACGTGAGGTGCTCTTAATTTAGGAAACTAAAAATACAAACATCTTAGTGTCAAACTATGCATTTGTACGCGTCATATAACGCAGTCTCTGCGTTATCTTTTTCTTTAGCAAATATATGTACATCTTTTATCTGTCTCAATCCGTCTAACATCTGTCTAGAAAGACAATACCATCATTAGGACAACAATAGACAGATTTTCTTATTGTTTCAACTGTACGTTCAACTTGTTAGCAAACATTTATTCATTTTTTGTTAAAACTCTTGACATTTTGCTTTCAGAATGAAAAAACATACCACCTCAATTAATAAAGAGCAATCCGTTAATTTTCAAGATCACAGAGCGTGATCGTGACTTTGACATTTATTTGTTGATAGATGCTAAACGGTATGAGCAATTTAAATACTTGAATGCATTTTAACTGACCAACTAAGATAATGAGAAAAAAGGAACGCAGTCTGGCGAAAAGCTTGTTAAAAAAAGCTGAATCATGAAAATGCCTCAGTGAATAATTGACCAACAATGTACAAGAATTTGTATGAAAGTGAGACGTGGTAAATTATTTATGCAGACGTGTTCAATAGTGGCTTTGACTCGTTTGAATAAAAGCCTGAGTTATCACTTCGAAAGGAGCAGACTTCAAACGAAACAATTTTTACATTTTTAAATGATATTATTTATTTTCATCTACATTCGCTAATGTGGAAAGAGAAATTAATTATAGAAATTATAAAAATTATAGAAAAGAAATAGATTATATTTTACATTATAGATTATTTATAATGCTTCTAATTAACAGTTATTTTGATAATAGTAGATTAATTTTGTTTTTTCTTAAAAACTAGTCTAAAAGAAAAGTAAAAAATTACTCTATATTGTAAAAATTGTATTATGTACATCGTTGGCACTGGATCTTATTTCTTATTGAAATGTAATAATAAAAAACTTAAGTAGTAATTCTATTCAAGAAATTGTCATTCCCGCTTGCATATCAAAAATGCGTGAAATATCTGCTTATTTTTGTTTATATTATGTCAAACCGTTCTGAACATATCAATCGTATCTTTAAAGATACACTTTCCTTTCTCAATAAAATTGTTGTATTCATTATAGGCCTTGCATTATGTGACAGTTACATTGCTAAAGAAAGACAACAAATGTAAAATATATACAGCATTATTTTTTGTTATTTAAACCTAAACTTAAGATTGCTTTACTGATTTTCATTCATCAGTAAATCCAGGCAATTTAATAAACAAGTCAGCGATGATTTTTCATCCACACTGTGTAACCATGATTAAAATACTACTATTTATTTAATGAAACAAGCATTTATAATTCATAAATATATGTACAGTGTTCAATCTTTGACCAACCAAAAGGCATTCGTCGAAATTTCAACCGAAAAACAAAAATTGTTCGACTCTGTTTTTCAAATATATACTTGAGCTTAGTAAATGCAGCTGTTATTATAAACAAATAAGACTGACAAGCCAACTTAAATGTCCAACTAAAAAATCCCACGGTCTTTCAACATTATCAAAATAAATCAAAGATAACTATTAACTAGTCATCAAATTGGTTGCCGAAAAATTGCTGAGAATCCCAGCTGATTTCTCATCGACGAAAAGGTTGCTGATTTCATGAGCAAAAAGTCAAGAGCTTGACTAAAATGATCGATAATTCGGTTATCAATAAACATCCTCCACTTTCTTCTCAAAGGTGCAACAATGCAATAAGTGTCACAAGTGACAAGAAATGAAAGCTGAAAAAAAAGGCAAAATGTAATGAAACTAAAAGAAAGAAAAGAAAAGAAAAAAAAAGAAAAAGATTATCGAACGAAAGAGAAGCAACAAGACTCACGTCTTTGATGGTAAGGTCGTTTGACATTGCGTCGGTGGTGAATGACAAGGCGCGTACGAAGGTCGTGTAATTGAGGCGTTTGCTCGGGCGTTTGCTCGGGTGCGGGCTGAACGGCGGCGAGCAGTTTCGGGCCGGCGACGTTGGCTTGCGGCTGGAGTGGCGCGCGCGGGAGGAACTGTGTGCGGAGCGTTCGCGAGGACGGCGAGCAGCGGAATGCCAGATCGCCCGTGCGCGGCCAACAGAGCCAGCCACTCCAGCCAGATTGCCCCCTCTCCCCCGTGCGGCGAACCGGCGAACCAAAAACCTGGAAGCCACGGCAGGGGTAAAAGTGGCCGTGGAAGCCGTGGCGGGCCGTGCCGTCGATTGGCCGCCCGCGCCACCCGACTGCTCCCGATTCGGCGCGGCGCACGCGCCCGAACGGCCCGAACCACGACCTCTCGCGCCCAGCTCCTTTTGCCGCCCGTTCGTTCAAACGCCGCCGGCCGGCTGGTCGTCTCCGATTCGATTAATAATCATTGAGACAACGTTTACCGAGCAAGTCTGCGCAGTGACAGGTCCAGTCATTTCACATTGTTGCAAATGTACATTTTCGTAAAACATTTCCCAAAGAAACTTTTATATTATAACAACGGCAATTGTGGCTAGATTATGGAAACTTTTTATGAACGTTCGGTGACTTTAGTTTTAATATAGCTGAAACAATGATAGAGCCACTGTAGCAAAGTATGTGATGTTTAGCTTATGTAAATTTAAAGTTTGAGAGAGTCGCATTTCGAGCTGTTGGTTAATGAATTTTTCAACATTTATATGTTTATTAGCTAATTTCTTATATGTTTAAGTTTATACAAAAAATATCATATTTTAATTTCTACGTGAAAGTTGTCATGAGGATATAGAAAATTGAACTTGAAGTTATATTCTAAAATCAATACAAAAAGCAAGAGTGTTTCAATAATTACAATATGTTTTTAGGAAATAAAGTTTTATTTTTAATAACCAATAATTAAACACGATTTAACAATTAAATTATCAAAAATATGTATTTAGTTTTTAATACGCACAATATATGTTATTACACAAAAAGAAAGAAAATATTTTCCATGCATTCTTAATTCACTAGCGATATTACTAAGTAATGCATTCATTATTCAGACCAGTCTAAATATGATAAATATGAACATTACATTACTGCCACACACTTCGCTATTTCCATTAACTTAATTTATCAATAATTAGGTCACTAATTACAATATCTTTCGAAATAACTTGATTAAAAGTCTGCATATATTGAAGATACAATATTTACAAAGTAAGACTAGACGACTAAAAAATGAATATTAAGTAAACCGTCAGTGTGTAAGTGCCCTTTTCATCTTGTCTTCATTTCTCAACTATGATAACTGAACTTTAGTACAACAAAATAAATAAAGTCATCTGAGATAGCATAATTATATTACGTTATCATTGCGATTACAAGTACATCTCTTATCATTTCATAAAAGTAGAAAAAAATTATGAAAAGTAATTTGTAAATAATTTATGAGATTATTTTGTAAATGCCTCCCGCGACGTCGAATACGTGAACTAATGTGTTGTTGAAAAACTGATGGCATGATGACTCAGACTTTTTTTTGTTTTATTTTTTTTTTTTTTGGTAATCTTACAACGAAAAAGTTTGCAATTCGTAGAAAACGTTCTAAATTATTGATTAGAATACAATTAATCTATTTTTAATGATGTTTTTCACAGCCTCGTTTGTTTCGCATTTACTCAAATCAAGCCTTAATAAATACTAATACATACTGAACGAAAAGAGATTGTTCTTTTTTTCCAATCACATAAAACATAGTTACATGAAATCAAATGCGGCCGTTTCGTTCAAACCATAGCAATGAATTTTACTAGTGTAATTGTTTGAGAATAGAATGGAGTTGTTACGAAATTCATTAAAGATCGAAGATACGTTTAATATTTTTACATAGATATGACACCGACGGTACGTCATCATATAAGATAATTTAATTGTAAACATTATATTTGATAAATAGCATCTTATGCGTAAACAATAATTAATTGCATAACAGATGCTACTGTGAATTTTGTCTACTTAGGTAGTACCATTCTTTTGGTGGCAGAACTTTTTTACAAGTTGATATTAAGTATATTAATTATTATTAAAACGAAACAAACGCCGTAATGAAATTTTATTTTTGAATGTATCTTTTGTCTATCATTTAGAAATTAAAATATAATCAAAAAATAATTAAATGATGAGTTTTAATTTTAATAAATTAAAAAATTCATCTTATCGAGTTTGTATTACAATACAAACGTTTATAATTAAAATTGTTGTTAATTGTAATTTAAATCCAATCTATGTTGCTTAATTATTTTGTATTCATTGTCAAACATTGAATGTTCTTAATTTAATTTTATATAAATTCACTGTATGAAAGTTAATTTGTAATTAAAATTATTATATAACTTAATATGATTTTAATGTGATTAAAGTGAACGTAAATACTCATTCTTACAATTATTATTAAATTCTGAATTTAAATAATACTAAAAATCAGCAAATTTGTCTAAGAGAGAAAAAAAAATGGCTCATTTTTATGTTTCCAGTATCAATATATTCATGAATTTAGATTTTTAAGATATTCATTAGCTCTTGTAATTCATCATCACATATATTCCTCTTATTTTTCAAAATATCCTCACACGTGTGTTGCACTTTACGCATATTTTTATGACTTGTCGTCATTTGCATGTAAGACCAACATTTTTCTAAATATTCGACAAGTCCTATTTCTTGTGATAAGTCCTCCTTATCGATGGTAGTTTTCTCTAAATCTGTGACAAAATGAGTAACAAAAATTACAAAGCGAGGAATAATAAAGAATAATTATGATACTGCGAATATTTCTGTTGATGAAATTTTATGAATGTGAGCGCTGTCTTAGAAAAACGTACTGTCTACAAAAAGTTTCATTGAAAATGCTCTAACTTAATAAATTATAAAATAATTTAGCAGTATTCGAGAGAGTTTTCTTTTATACAAATCAACGATACTGTATTATGTTATTAAAACATGAAAACATTTATAAAATGTGAATCATGATGATGGTCAAAGTCATACTCTAATCAAATAATGAGCAATTAAATGAACAAAACTGTTGTTTAATAAATCAATGATTGATCAACAAATTATAAATTGCTCTGATTGCTTACCACTTTTAAAAGCAACTATAAACGATGGCACCAATGCAATAACATCCCATTCATAATAGTTTTTACATTTAAAAATGCACATCATTATTTCAACGCTGGTTCCAATACAGTGAATCGTGATATCCGTCAGTGGAACGGTTGAACTCCAAAAGAATGTCATTAATATTTGCCTAAGCATGTTTGTCGTTTTTCTGTATTCCGCTTCTAGGAAAATAATTGGAAATCATTAAGAATAATTTAAGTTTCATATTTTGATATGACATAATGAATTTCAACAATTATTGATTGTGTCGTTAATACCTTCACTCCACACTTTGCCAGTTAGGAACCTGTCTAAATGGACGATATAATTACATACATTGAGCATGTTGTTAATTTTCTTTAACTCATCTTGGGAATATTCATCATTGCTAGCAAACCACTGATCAAAGTATTCGTGAAGTCCAGCCATCAACTGTTCAATATCAAACCAATTTTCCAGCCATTTATCCCCATCCTCAGATATTGTTGTTATTAGATCAAGTAAATCTAATATTACCATTAACAGCTGTTCTGAAACGAACAACAAATAAGGAAATTTGAGTTTTTCAAGTTTCCATACTAAATTAGTTAAAATATTATGATTCAATAGATGAAAATTTTTATCAATTATTTTGTTGGTTATATCTGGAAAGGCATTAAAGTCACCATTTTTTGAATTTGCTAAGAAAAGAGGCACACATTGTCCGAAAGCTAGACATTCGTTGACCTTTTCTGTCCAGGGAGATGCTTTATTTGTTTGTATATTCCACACAATGCATTTAAAAATTCGAATTACTTGTAATACAACTTCGTCATCATTGTCGGTGAGATAATGAAAAATTATTTCAACAAGTTCATCATTTTGAACTAAGATGTTTAGCGTTTCGTTATGACAAGTTATGTTTCCAATAATACCTAACATTATTTCCTGAAATACACAATTTTATATAATGTTAACTGACAATTTTATTTAATTTTAACAATATGTATTTATAAGTTGGAGACACCTAACGATTCCAAATCGAAAAGTTTCCGAATAGGAAAAAAAAAAATCAGTTATCAATATTCGAAAAATTCTCGATTCTAAAATGTTTCTATTCGGAATCGTTAGGTGTCTCCTATAAGTTTACTACTACTTTATTTATTGATTTTGCGTTTTGATTATTTGGTAAAAAAGTTTTGCATACCGTTAATCGAGAGTGTGTTGTAACTTTCATGACATGAGTTATCAAATCAAAAATATCGAGTTTCAGTAAAAATTCTATCACATCTTTATCCCCACTCATGTCCCAAATCATACACAAATCTGACTCTGTTGAAGAATTAAAATTGTCATCCGTAACCTAAGTAAGGCAAAAAAAAATCTTGCATTACCCAGTGAAAAACTCAGTCAGTGGAAAATTAGTGGAAACTTTTTTTAGACATTCCAGAACTACTGTAAATATTATATAGGTCTGAAATGTTTAAATATGATTAATTATTCAAGTGTAACTTTATAATGTGATTTCTTAAATATTTATCAATGAATATCATTAATATTTCATAAAAACTAATGACAAATGATTAATTTATAATATTAGAAAATTATTAAATTTAACTGTATTCTTTAGGTACATTAAACAGGTACAATTTTTTTTTTTTTTCAATTAAATTATATAATAATGTTCAACAATATTTTTTATTGAAAGGATATTTATTTTACATAAAAAAATAAATTGTCTTTTCGTAATAAAACCGAATTATAAATTGTATGTTCTTTTATTGATATCAATTGAACCCGAAATATTTCTTAACACAGATGTAATTCAAAGCGTAATTTAAACCTGCAACAACGATTTAAGAGTCCTAATTATCCATCGAGCACTATAAACCGTATCGCCAACAGTGTCTCCTTTCATAATATCGCGTTCTGTATCAGTTAATTCTCGAGAATCCAACATGATCGAACCATTGTTCAATTCAGTGTTTGCTTCATCCTCTGTCATGATTTCTTCGGTTAAATAATCATCATTGGAACAATCCATTTTTAGTTTCGTTTACAAAACTCACAGCAACGTAGTATATTTGATGAATGATGGAATACTGTTCTCACAACCAATAGATTACTTTATATACCACATTTTATATATAAATTTAGGTGTTATTCGAAGATTAAAATAAAGTAAGCAAATTTCTTCAAAACGTAAAACTGCAGTGTATGGACGATACCTGAAGTTGGTTGCAAAAAGTTGATCTATTCCGCGTTTCAAGAGTTAAGGAACAGCGAGAATGGTTCAAATTAATGGCGGGAAATTGATTAACTTTTATTTTTGTAAAAATAGAAATAACACAAAAATAGAATTAAAAAAGAAAATATATACATTAAAAAAATCAACTGAAAAAAATGTTGGTAGATCCCATAAATAAATAAGAAAATTAAAAAGTTGAAATTAAAAAAATTAGAAATAATATACTTATATGAAACACTAAATAAAGAGTAAAATAATAAAAAAACATAAAGGTAAAAACAAAAAACAATAAAATTTTTGAAAACGTTTATAATAACGTTTCTTGCAAAGATTATCAACTTGTTTATATGACTGCGAATGAAAATGAACTATCAGTATCAATGTCAACAAATAATGTACAATTTATTTGTCAAACGATAGGTTAACAATACATACAAAAGTTGGTTATCGTTTGAGCACATCGATAAAAGTTTCTCGGGGTAGAGCTATTTTCCCGACCATTTTCATGGTCTTTTTTCCTTCCTTTTGTCGATCCAATAATTTAATTCGCCTTCTAATATCTCCTCCATACTGCAAAATTAATTTTTCAAAATGAATTTTTTTTTACTTGAACATCACGTATTTGTTCAATATATTAATGTAATTAGTCTGTAAAATCTGATAATAGACAAATATATGGCGAAGCAGCTATAATAATTTAATATTTCAATTCATTTAACATAATCTTAGCAGCTTGGTAAATTACGTTTTATTAGTTTACAGTATTTTATAATATTCAAACTTTTTATTATCAGTTTACTATTCAAAAATATCTGTAAATCAATATTACAAAATTTTCTAACTCAAAATATGAATAAAATTGTAATACTATTTTTAAAATGAGTTCATGTTATATTGTTGAATATGGATTAAAGAAAATATTACCAATTTTGCAGTGACATCTTTTCTATAAGATTTAAGGTTCTCCCGCGCAAGAATCGTAGAACCAACTGCCGCTTGAATAGCAACTTCGTACTGTTGCCTAGGAATGATACCTAAAAGTTTTTGACACATGCGTTTGCCAAATTCTTTCGCTTTACGTGCATGTACTATTGTTGACAATTCTTCAACTGGAAGACCATTTAACAGGATCATAACCTGGAAAAATGAAAACATGTTACCTGTTTTGTAATTCTAAATATTCATTTCTTCAAATTTTTTAATTTTTGTAATTACTTTAGCGCGCATATATGTGTTAAATTTTTTATTTAAATAATCACTGATGAGAGTTAAATTCGTTAAATATTAATAATTATAATACTTTATACTTTAAATCATTAAAATACTTTAACAATGGATGATTCCTCATATCCATAATCTTCATAGTCAAAACTCGCATATCCTGAGGTAATCGATTTTAGTGTGTCATGAAAGTCGACAATGACTTCGTTCAGTGGCATAATAAACTGCATAATCGCTCTATTTGAGTCAATATATTTTGTTGATTTTTCAATTCCTCTTTTTTCATTACATAAAGTTTGTATGACCTGTATTTTGTCCACTAAAGTGAAAAAAAAAAACTGATTGTAGTTCAAAACTTATTTAAATAAAGTACTAATTTTTTGTAACTCACATACATGTATTATAAATTCTTCTAGTTTATACTCATAATTAATAAGATGAATAAATAAATAAAAAATTATAGAAATATTCTGTCAAATTGCAAGAACATACTAACAGGGTTACTACTTTAATGATAAGATGAATTAAAAAGACACTAATGCAGTAACAACGTCATACGCTTACATTCTTACCAGGGGCTATTATAGTAGCAGTTATCATAGGTTCAAAAAATTTCTCTACAGTTTGTGTATTGGGAAATTCGGCAGGATTGTTGAAGAATATTTCCCGAGATTTGTCTTTGTTGGCCTTGGTCACTTTTAGAATAGCTTTGTACGTCACTCCAGGTGAAGTTAAAACGGGTAAAGCACCATGCTCTTGCTCAAGTCTCTGACAAAATACTTCCATATGCAAAAGACCAAGAAATCCTAAGCGCCATCCTTGACCAAGCGCAGGACTAAAATGAAATATATCTTCATTAATATCAATAAGACTTTATTGAGAACGAACAATGATATTCAAATTCATTTTTTTCACTATCCAAACTCTATCGTATTTATATATATATATTATGAAACTTTTGACAGTTTTTTAATTCTTTGTTTTTATGTGCATAAAGTTTCGAATGTTTTTATTTACAAACGGATTAAACATGAAAAACGTTTAGTTAAGTTATTTTTTATTTATTTTACAAGAATAACGTCATAAAAACTCCTCAAAGCAGAATCGAAAAATGTTACAAACCTAGTTTCTTTGGCCATACTAACAGCACTGTCGTTCAAAACTAGTTTTGTGATAGCACTACTCAAATCACCATATTGAGAAGATTCCAGGGGGTAAATGCCAGCAAAAACCATAGACTTTGGCACTTTGAAGCCTGGCAAGGGCTCCACTGGTTGATCTTTCAGATGCAAAGTGTCGCCCATGTGAGCTTCAGTAGAAGTTTTCATGTTACATGAAATGCAACCAACTTGACCAGCATAACTGTAATTCAAACCTCATTTATATAAACATCAGTTGAATAAATTTTAATTACAAATTACGGGATTCTTGAAATCGTGATTAAGTTTTGTTTTTAAATAAATGTAACATATTTAAAAAATACGCTCAAATTTTTTGCAATGGATTGATGGAAATTGAAAAGAAGTGGTTTTCCCAAAAATTAAATTCCAGCATCATGTCTCTTACAGCATGATTTGATAATAAATATAATTACTTCTTTACTTATTCGATATAATGTTACTACAGTTGAATCCTTACATAGTTTTAACAAATTCTTCATTAGGCCTCAACAAGGACAAAGTCTTGACCTCATAACTTTTGCCTGAAAATGCAGAAGTGATGTGTTGTCCAACTTGTATTGAGCCCTCTTTGACATAAATTAAGGCAATTGGTCCTCTATAATTGTCATACCAGCTATCAAAAATAAGTGCTTTTAATGGTTTTTCCCGGTTCACATCTGGTGGCGGGATTTCTAAAATCACTCTCTGCAATAGTTCTTCAACATTCGTTCCCATCTTTGCTGATATCCTTGAAATTTCTCCTGGGCTGAAGTCGAAAAGTACGTTGAGCTCTTTGGCTACTCTTTCCGGATCAGCATTTTTTAAATCTATCTTATTTATCGCTGGGATAATGGTCAAATTGTTTCCAAAGGCCAGATAGAAATTGGCCACTGTCTGAGCTTGAACGCCATCATTGGCGTCGACTAATAAAATCACACCTTGACATGCAGCCAACGATCGATGAACCTCGGTCGCGAAATCAACGTGGCCCGGCGTGTCAATCAAATTCAAAAGATATTCCACGTTATTATATGTATACTTGAGCGAAGCAGTTTGCGCTTTAACTGTGATACCCCGATCTTTTTCCACCTGCAATTTGTCTAACACTTGTTTCCCAGAATTCGACTGTATCGCCCCAGTCATTTCCAATATCCGATCAGCCAATGTGCTTTTTCCATGGTCGATGTGGGCTATTATGCTAAAATTGCGGATGTACTCAACCGGCGTTGGGTAATCTTTGAGGTTGTTTGCTGGAGTTGAGTAAGGTCTTATATATTTCACTTCATTTTGTCTGTAAAAATCAATGGATTTCAGATTTGTGAAACTCAAAATCAAATGAAAAAAATAATATATACTCAAGTAATTTTTGTTTATCTCAAAATTAGTTTTCCAGAAAATTGTGTTCAAATAAGTTAAATTAGAAATAAATTTATAATTAAGGGTCGCAACAGCGAACCGTACGAGTCAAGGTTCAGATTTTTTTCTTTTTCTTTTTTTTTCTTTTTTTTTTTTTTTTTTTTTTTTTTTTTTTATTAAATTTAAAAATTTTTTTATTAAAATAAATTTTTTTTTTAGGTGGTTTAAAATTTTTTTACATAGTATTTTTCTTTTATACACTCTCCCCACCCCACCGACCCCTTCTACACTCATTTTGACTGTTATGCCTGTAAAAAAAAAAAAACATAATTATATCACGTCTTATCTATTTCATCTCCACTAA
>JABFOV010005459.1:0-12008 GCA_022817685.1 Aradophagus sp. ZL-2020
CCATTTATGGAACATATACATGTGTTTGAAGATTTCCACGTGGAAATATCCACACGATTCGAACTTTTGAAATAATTGCAAAAATTTGCTGTATATTTTAACAATAAATTCCAAGTACATACATATAATTCAAGCAGATTTTAAATACATACTGTCACTTTACATTTTTATTTAAATTTTTCAAAATTTGTATTGCGTGGATATTTCCACGTGGAAAACTTCACAATCATAACATATACTTTAAGACAGTGATAATGTACACAATCAGCATATAGTTAGCTCGACTATACTGATAGTTCAATATTCCATGGCTGAGCCAACCAACTACGCATATTGCACACTAGTACATATTAATAGATTTTTAAATTATACATTCTTGAAGTTTCCAACGTTTATTTGTAAACGATAATTAAATTTGATACAATTTTCTACATCTATAAACGATGGTAAATCTTACAGAATAGTTTCACAAGAAAAAGCATGAATATATTCATTTTTTAGGATACACGATTTTTATTTCAAATTGCAATGTGTTGTAGAATTACATTTCACTGATTTTCGTTTACTGTTAAACGTTGAAAACTTCAACCACATAATTGTATATTCTTGAAATTTCAAACGTTTATCTGTAAACGACAATTAAATTTGATACAATTTTCTACATCTATAAACGATGGTAAATCTTACTGAATAGTTTTACAAGAAAAAGCATGAATATATTCATTTTTTAGGATATACGATTTTTATTTCAAATTGCAATCTGTGTTGTAGAATTATATTTCATTGATTTTCATTTACTATTAAACGTTGGAAACTTCAACTACATTTAATTATCATATCGTTGATTCAAATAGAATTCCGTTGTCGACAGAACTGAATGTTTATCCCCGTGTACGTGCACATAAAACAGTACCCGAAATCATTTAACTTACCATTTTCTTTTCCAATCATCTAACTCAATTACTTATGACGGTCGAGTACCGTAACCCCAAGACCACGCTCCTTCGCGAGACAACGACCTTGAGGGTTCATTTGCGGGAGATAATACGAAGAGCGCCGAGTGGATGGGAGTGGCAGTTGGCGCAGTCCCGCCGACCGACTCGTGATCGAAGTTATTTTTCGTTCAATTACGAACTCGAGCGTGCGATTCCAAGGGATGCTACCCTCGTGGCCCGGAAGCGCCATTCGGCGCATGTGGCCGGGCGCGCGCGAGCTCGCACGACTAACGATGCGAACTCGCAGCAGCAACTTTTCCCCCGCGCCGAAAGTCGCGTCGTTAAAGAAGAAGGGGCCGACGAAAAACGCCCGGCCGTTTTCGCCGGCCCTTGCCAACGGGTCGGCCGTGCCGCTCGTAATTGAGTCTACGCGCGCGCGCGATCCCGAAGGTCTTTTCGTTCGGCTCCCCGGCCGTGTTTTCCTCGGTTAACTGCTTCAAGGCAAAGGTCAGGCCTTTAATAATTGTCGTGGCTTGCAAACGAAGTTGCATACTTGAAGCCAAGCCGGAGCTTTTCTTCATTTGCGCTCGGCGGCCGGAAACAAAAGTGGAGGGAATTAAAAGGAGCAGGAAGGCATTGAAATAATAATGAAAACAACTTCCAGCGAGATGTTTCGTTTGTTAGTTGTAAATAATGGCGCGGGAATGATTATATATTTTCTTTTTTTTTTTTTTCGTCTTTTTGTCGTAACGACGTTGATGGTTCGCTTTCTGAAGGCTGAATTGATTTCAAGGAAATCTAAAGCGTATTTTGTGTTGTTCGTGAATTGATATTATGAATAGTTATTTGAAATGGTCATATACTTGCTAAATACAATCTGAGAAAGTTCTGTAAATTTGTAGTATAGGTACTTTGAAATTGAAATACATGAAACTTGAAATTGAACTTTGATTTTACAGTTTATGTAATTTAATTTTGTAAAGGAGTGGATAACAAAATTATAAGCATAAGAAGATGAACACGTGACGCGTCATCGGGTTTCATTTTTTACTTGATATCGTCAGGGTTTATGTTGTATATCTGATTACTACATAAGTATATTATATTTCATTTTCGAGAATGAAACTTTTGCATTTAGGGGAATTCCCCAGTGTAAAATTACTATTTTTGAACAATGTTTTTTTAATCACCGTTTTAAAAGTAGACATACATTTTTTAATGATTTTGTAACATTTTTTTCGTTTTAAAACTTATGTACTTTATGATAAAATAAATAAAATGTATTAAATAAACAAAGTTTAGTTAATTTTTTTAAACAGGCAACACATTACATTTTTCAAAGTTTAACCATCATAAAAAATGTGTTCCTTTAACGCGCAACGATCATCAGTAAAATTTTACCAGTCATTCAACATAATGCAAGCGAAATTTTTCCACGAACAATTTTTTATCATCGTCTAGCTCTTAACGCAACATATTAAGTTATTACGTTTTTACGTATACTGAATTCTTAATGCTCGCGATTCTCCTCGTTTTATAGCGTCCGTAAAATGATTATTCATTTCATTACATTGCATTAATTTTTATGACTTTTCGTCTTCTATTTCGAAACTTATTACTTAAAATACAAGAAATGTTTTATTCAATAATTTCGTGAAAGGCACGACGATATGGAGTAAAACTTTCGTAAAAGCACCAACAAGAAGGTGTTAATATTCCTAAGTATTTTCAGGTGGTTGAAAGAGGTGGGTTTCCACTTGCAGCAAATCATAAAATATTATTTCAATTAAGGCAGTTCCATTAAGAAAACACGCGGACTTATCATTATTCCACGGAAAGTGAGCTACCTGAACCACGTGACCCCGTGCATTGAATGTTCAAAACTGATTAACCTCGTTGAACTTTTTATTCAGTTAAATCGATTCGAGCGATATCCCAATTCATTTGCGTATGAATGGATGATCGAACAGATAAACTTTTCACGGATAAGGGCGTTGCAAATAAAATCTCGCCGACATGAAAGGTTAAGACCATCTTTTGACTTATGAAAGACGTTGTATGTATATTTCAAAAGGTCATAGGTTCGCGAGCAAGAATAAAGTTTGTAAAAGTAAAAGATTTTAATTTTAAACGCGCGGCTGTACCTTTCATTTATTATTATTGGCGCGATGACGTATTGTTCACACGAAACGGCTATAAACGAGCACTTAAAGGCATTTCTCGATATTCCGTTTGCAACGCTTCAAATATAGACGCGCGTGATTATTATCAATGATTAGCACGTTCCGATAATACGAGTGCTAAATTTGTACTTACGAATTAAGCTAATTGATTCTTGATAATCAATTGAGTGGACAGTGAACTACATAGAGATAAATTTTAATGAAAGAAAATATATATATATATATATATATATATATATATATATATATTATGTAAGCGATAGAGATATAAATGATGAGACATATACAACGCATGTTCTAAACATTTCTAGAGCTTTTTCTTTGTCAACGTATTTGAACTTGAAATGATTTGCGGTCAAATTTGTTGACTCTTAATGCTCTACAGTGTTACGGAAAACAATATTTCGTTAATTTTTCAAATAAATAAAACAAAATCATTTTGTCAATCGAACAAGAAAATGAAAAAGAACAAACGAAATTCTGATAAACATCTTTCAACGAAATGTGTCGATTCAATGCACTTATTTCCGCGCGTGTATCTGATTGCACCGAATAAAATTAACAGCCCATAATAACTCATTTACGAAATTAGCTTAATAACAGCAGCACGATACGGCATTCGAACTGACAAAACGTGCGACGTCGGAACAAAGGCACCAGCGGCAATTACGTAACGAATTGTCTTAATTGTGCACTCCAAGCCCGGCATTTTTAACGCTTTAATTACTGCCATTAGGCGGAAGCATGGCGATATCGCGAATTAACAACCGGTCTCAAAATTCGAATCACGAGTCGATCGACTAGGCGTTTCCGTTTTCGTTTGCCGGTAGATTTTTCAGCTCGTTTATCCACACTGAGTAGACGATATTGTACAATATAGATTGTAAAAATTCCAGTATGCTTATTGGTCGAAATATAACAATCTAGCAACGTCATTGGCTGAAGTTAGTTACAATATGATATTGTAAACAGTTTGCTATATGAATTCGTGCACGTTACGATATATCTCGTGGTGGTTAGAATATGCACTTCAAAAACAAGTGTCTTTTTAAAAGTGACTTATAATAAGACACTTTTCGTATAGCAGACGCAAATAAGTGACTAAACGACTGAAGCTAAGTCACTTTGTTTTTGCAGTGTGGTTTTGTTAGTGTAATTGGCTTAGGGAGAGTTGCTTCCCGACTCACCGAAAAATCGTCTGACGCATCTCGTGGCGATGTAAGTCTGCAGTGTCACCGCGATGATGCCGTACCAAACGGACCAAAGGCTGTTGACGTGGCCCCGTAAACGCGAGCCACGTCGCTGCGGCGCTCTCGCCTTCCTCGACTTGCTCACGCTGGTGACCCCGCTGGCGTTGATGCTCGACACCACCGGAAGTGGCTTGAGCGGCTTCTTACACTTGGCTTGGTTCACCTCGTTGTTATTCTCGTAACCCATCAGACTTCCAGTCATCGACATTTTGTCCTAGAAACAAAGATTACATCGAGCTTTAAAACACGCCGGTCGGTCAACTTCGCCCCTCCATAGAGCTTTCGTGTACTCTTTTTTTTCTTTCTTTTTCCTCTTTCGTGCTTTCTTTCCCTTCTTTTAATACCGCCATCAAACACACATTTCGTTCAATTACGAAGCTTAGTTTCAGTAGCCGAGACTTTACTTTGGAGAATTCTTTCGACAAAGTTGTTAATAATTCGCGTCTTTTTAATCATCGTATCCACGGCAAGTGGAATTTAGAGGGAAAGTTAGTTTTACGAGGTTGCCGTAAGGTTCGCGAGGACAGAAATTGCATCGTATTGATTGTTCTCGGTTTAATGCACGCGATAGTGTAAAATGGGCAAAGAAGATGTCGGGATGGCAGAGATGGTTGGTCAGAATCTTGATGTAAGGTGTGAGATTTGTGCGATTGATTTTGGAGTAGAAAAAAAATGGTTGTTGGTCATAAATAAAGAAGATGTAAAATTTTGTTTTGAAATAATTCTATGACCTCTTGGAATAAAAGGATAAGTCTATTTTTCGAAGAAAATGAATCTTTGGTATCACTCGACATCTAAGTTTAATTTGCTCATAAAATATGTAAATTTCTTAGATAGAAATGAACAATTTCTTCATTGTAATAACAATAAAATGACTTTATATAGTTATTGACAACATTGAATTTAAAAAGTTTAATTTTTACTATCTCGACATCCAAACGAAAGACTCATTTTGTTACTCAACATCGACTTGCATTAGTAAACTATTATTGGTGATTTCATCAAAATATAATACTTGATGCAAGTACATTTTATTGTCGAATCAAATTAAATTATTAAATGTAATACATGATTGACTACACATTGTTTTTTTTTCAATTTCACTTTCAAATATCTCGCAATGTATCCGAAAAAGATGAGTACGCTTATAATTTGAAAAAAGCCACGCGTTTAATAACCCCTGCCAGTCGTTGCGGAGAAGAAGCGGATCCGAGAAAATGCGCGCTACTTGATAGACCGAGAAACGAGGATGCTCGGCGTAATAAAGAAGCGTATTAAAAATGATTCAAATAACTCGAACGAGCGGCTCTCGCGTCGACGCGACGAGGCTGGCGTGATATTTTTTCCCGCGCATCCCCGGCGTCGTTAGCGGCATTAGCGCGTTCCGCACGAAGGCCCGTCCGAATTTACGATTGCTCGTATTTTTCCGCTCCCCCTTTCCGAGCTCGGCTTCGACGGCGAGATTATCTCCCTCGCGTTTGTTTCCTTCTCCACGCACGCCCGGAACTTTCGCGTCCACGCAGATGCTTATCTCACGACGAAGAGCCGCGTCAAGGCGAGGGGCTATTCGGCCGCGGCGCGCTGTCAGGCAACGAGCGTGGCTGCGGGCGATCGATAGCCCGCGAGGACTCATCCTTTTCGACAGCGAAAAGTTGCCCCGATCGCAAGTGCCGAGCCATCGCGCGATCGCATTAGCCGCTGGGAAGCAGTCGCCTGGCAAAGCGACGAGTCACTGATTCGTCGCGAAGTAACGCCAATTTGATTTTGTAATTGCGAATTTTCGTGATGTGCAGTTTGCGAAGTTTTGCGGGACAGGTTTTGACGGGATATCATATTTTATTATACGAATCATGTATTTATTTGTATAATAAATATGTATAATGAGATAGAAAGTAGATAATATTAACAGAAGAGAAGTATTAAAATTGTATAAAGTTAGATTTATATAAATTTATAATTAATTTATAAATTGTACAAGAAGGTTTGGATATAAAATTTTTATCCACTTTTTACTTTTATTATACGTACGTAAGTGGAGAAATTTGAGAATATATTGTTTCGAATGTTCAAATTGGCATGATATATAAAATGTTCTTGCCATGATATATAAAATTTATTCAACTTTAAAAAATATGGAAAATTTAGTGAACCGTATGATTTCTATTGTTATTTTAGGAAAATGAAGCCATATTTTTTCCACTTGTACGTCATAAAACAGGATTTTCATACCCGCGCGGTGACTGTTAAACAATATTCCAATCCGTGCATACCAAAAAGTTTAGAGCATTTTAATGGAAAATTTTACGCATTTCACCCTTTGACGACAAAGTAACGTGCGAACGTGCTATGGTTTTCGAGGATCTCTCGGTGTAAAAATATTTTCAACTGTCAAGGTGAGGCCGCCCGTTTTCAATATCAAATTTGCATACAAAGTTCATAGAAAACTGCTCGATGATGGATACTTTCGATTGTAAAAGATTTCGAATATTATTACCTGAAATGTCAGTGTCGATTTCCTTTTGTTGGGATTTTACACAAAACTGTTTGATATTTAAAACGACCGATTGTCGATTGCGATTTTCCAGTTGCATTTATTAAATAAAATTATAAATTAAACTTGCGTTATAGCATTATTTTTGCACTGTTGTATATTATTTTCGAATATTTGCAAATAGAAGTCCAGGAAATTTGTCGCAGAAAATTTCAGCAATACAACACAAAAATTGCACAGTTAATTAATTTTCAATATAAAATTAAATTTCACGCTCGGTTGAATCGGATCAAAAGGGAAAAAGAACAAGAAAAGGAAGAAAACGATTCAAAAGTATTGAAAATTCAACATTCGACTTTGTCCACAATCCACCGCCAGATGTCAGCATCGCGAGGTTTTGTTTAATTTATGATTATCAATCCTTTTGTCGAACGGGACTGTTTGGACGTGAATGAAACGGCCGCTTTATGAGCGCGAGCGGGGATTCCTCGGGCACAATGATCTCGCCGGCGCATTAATTAATGATGAAAAGCCCCCGCGATCCCCGGCACTTTTCACGAGTGGGTTTATCCGCTCGTTCGCCCATGCACTACTCGCTATTTCACTCACCCGAGTGGAACCGGCGTTCGGACGTCTACAATTTCATGGGGGCCTCTTGCGGATAATTAAATTTAAGCTCCGGCATCTTCATCGACGAAAGCACCTGCAAGTCAAAAAAACACGGACATCAATTGCAGCCCCACGCCAGTCGTCGATCGCGCTTCGTCCTCGTTTGCTTATTCGCGCAAGGCATTTGCCATGCGCATATTCAGGCCGCCCTTGCAAACAATGTCGGGCTCGAGTTACGCCGTTTCCACGTCGTATGTTTTGTTTCTACATTCCGATGCGAATAATCTACATAAAAATGAGTCAATTGAGAAAATTTAATCCTTTTTTAATGTCGGGCCATCTGCATACAAATTTACTCGCGCGCCGTGTCCGTTACAGTGGGATAAGTTTCCTTTTTTTTCCCGACACATTTGTTTTGGGTCGAGTTTTGGTACTAAAATGAACGTACAGGCGAATATACGTTTGCGAAATACTTCGCGTCATAAGATACATTCATTTGTGTTTGAGTCATTCCACGTCGGATATCTTTGTTTGTGTTTGCAACTCTACTTTCAAATCAGCCATATCACAAAAAATAATATTGAATATATTAAAAAAAAATTAATTTTTAATGATTATTGTAATAATTTATTTTTAATTTGCCCCAATTTCGGCAAAATTAGAGAAATACTTTTAATTGGTGATTGAATACTTTTATTTTTGTACCAATTAATTAAAGTATCAACAGTTATACTTCCATTAAAAATTAAATTTATTAATTTTCCGATAAGGCAAAGCCGAAATTATAAGATAGTACAGCAATGACTTAATAGTGTGAGTGCGACCAATAAGAGAGTGTTATACTTTTTTATCTTTCTATTCGATGCAATTCGACAACGTATTTCATAAGCCAAGCAATAGTTTCATTCATGACTGTAGCTCCACTTGCATCACGCACATACAAGTTAAACTGTTATGTGTGCGTTACGATTGATTCATTAAAAGATTAAAAGTTTCAAACGTACTTAAAAATAATGAATGATATAAAAATGCATTAAATGTGAATTAAGAATAATTATTTTATTAGTGAACGACATTTAATGATCCATTTGATGTTTAGGTGCAAACAAATTAAACAAGCAAAAAATTGTTGAATCATATTAGAAAAATGTTTTATATATGAAATGTACCGTGAACAGTACTGAAAAAATCACGTTCATGAAAAATTGTAAACTGTTTAACGAGTTGAAAAATATTTTTAAATCAGAATAAATTAATTTCTATTTGAACCTATGTGAATATGATTTTACGAATAAAGTAAAACAACTAAAAAACTTTTTTTTAGTTTTCAGTGAAAAATATATGCTGTTTTTCAGAACATTTTGAAAAATGTTTATATTATCGACAAACTGCATACAATTTCGACAATCATATTTCTTCTTAGATTTTTGAGTAATTTTAAGTTACTATTAATTTTTTATAAATTTAAGATGATTACAAGATTTATGATAATGACAGACAATTAAGAATTTTTGATGAGTATATAATCACTTAATACATTCTTTAACTAATATTGAATTTTTATTTTCCAACACATAATTTTTCAAATTATCATTCACTCGATTTGAAAAATTTAATTTCTGAAAGCGTGTTGGACTTGAAATCGGGTGTTGCATTACTTCTTACTCGTGGGTATTAATTTTAAATGAATCTACTTCCTAAAATAAACGAGCTTCATTAGTAGTGAGAATACATATTTTGAAAAGCAATAGAAATGCTGATGGAACGTTGTTCGAATCTATTAAAACTAAATTAAAAAGAGTGTATTTTTAATTATTAGAGTATACGTGACATCTAACAATTATCACGGCTGCAGACATAATATAATAATATAATAATTATTACATATTCAGACATCACGGCTCCATAAATGGATTATTTTAGACTTTTTAGTAGTTCAAATGAAATATTCAATTAGCAAGCTTATTTTAATGATATACTTATCTCGTTTCTATGACATAAAATTGGACAATTTCAATTAGTATATAAGCTCAGTATCCTCATTGACAAAACTCAATCTCAGTTTACTCTTATTTTTCCAAACTTATATCCACGTCTATCATGTCGGCAATCAGTACTGTCATTTTTAGTGCTTGCTTATTTGTGACTTTTTTACAAAGTAAGTTTGTTAATCATTTAATGTTAATTTAAATAAAATATTCAATTTACAAATTTATAAAGAAAAATTTAATTCAAAGCAAAATTTAATTAAAAATTTTCATAAATATTTAAATCTCATTAAACATTTGAAAAGAAATTGTTTTTTGTGTAAACATGATTTTAATTGTGTTCTTGAAGTTTCCAATTGAGTAGTCAACGAAAATAAAATTTGATATACTTTTCTTCATACAAATAATAGTATTTTCTTAATTGAACAATTTTACAAGAAGACGCTAAAACATTTCAATGCCCGAGAATATAATTTTTTCATTTTTGATTACAATACTACAATACTAAATTACATATAATTAACTTTCGTTCATTAACAAAAGGTTGGAAACTTCAACTCCATTTTTAATTTAATTTTAATTAATTTTTTATATCGTTCTTAGTAAATGGCCAATGCAACATCGACGTTCGAGTCGACCTTCAGGATAAGTCACCTCTTATTTTCAACCAAAGTGGATTTATTTATCCTAGTACAAAATCAACTAAACTGACGTTCCTGCGCGACGAAAGTTTCACGTTATCATGTGCAAAAAACAACGTATTGAAAATTAATGAGATCAAGACTTCCAACAGTGTGTCTGTGAAATGTGAATACGGGAAAAAATTTATCACGTCGGACAAAAGGTCCGTTGTATTTGATATTAGACACGCACTTTGCGATGACCCTCCGAAATCTGAACTGTTAATGGAATCATCTGAGCTGCCGAAATTTCCATCGTGTAAAAGAAGCGGTTATTTTCACATCAAAAGTGGATTCACCGTCGCTCCTAATAAGTTTTTGTACGTTTTTGGAATATGCTTTGACCAGCTGAATAGACGTCCAGTGGTTTCATTCAATAAAATCGATCCAAATAATGCATTCAAGCAATGGAAACAACAGCAGCCAATATTCAGTAACACTTTGTATCATAACGATGTCGGCTTCGCTTACACAAAGATCCATCAGACAGCGCTTTTTGGCAAATTATTCGGATTTCATCAAAAATTCATTACAGGTAAACAATTAGTTATATTTTTTCTTATAAACTTAAAAGTATGAAACAAAGATCAGCTTTTAAAAAAATTATTTCAAAATATTGTAAATTACATGAAATTTTAGACGATCAATATCTTGAAAGAGGACACCTAGCAGCCCGAGCTGATTTCTTTTACAATAATGAACAAAACGCAACGTACTACTATGCAAACGTGGTTCCAACATGGAAAACTGTTAACTATGGTAATTGGTTGAACGTGGAAGAGTCAGTTCGGAAATTAGCCGTGAGAAAAAATCAGGTGCTGGAAATTTGGACTGGATCGTTCGGTGAACTTGAATTATCGAACATACACAATCACATGACTAAAATTAAATTGCGTAACACACATCCCAAAGCAGATCAACGGTTTGCTGTAACGGTACCCAAATATCTTTTCAAACTCGTGTATGAACCAGAAACAAAGCACGCTGTGGTCCTCGTTGTCATTAATAATCCTTATTGGAATCGCAATCCCAAAGACATTTTATGTTCGGATGTTAGCCATTCTTTGAAATGGTTAAATGTTGAAAACGTCAACCCACAAAGAGGACATTTATATGCTTGTAAATACGAAGATTTTCTGCGTAGCTTTAGAGTTCTTCCAAATTTAACTGTCAAAGGAGTTTTAACGAGTTCGTAATTTAAAGCAATGTGTAATTAATCTTAATTCATTTTGTATTATCCAATGTCATGTAAATATATCTTTTTATGTATATATTATTAAACTGTTTCACTTTGCAAATATTTGTAGTTCTGTTTCTTATACACCCAATGTAAATTTTTTTATGTTCATAATCTTAACGAAGATATTTATAAATCTAACAATCTTCCTGATTAATTTTATTATGCAATTACGTGCTTTAAGTTTCCAACATTTATTAGTGAACGAAAATTCAAATTAGTAGAATTTTTACATTTAATAGCGTAAATAAACATTTTTATTTTTTATACCAATATAGTTTGTGTAATTATAATTGAATATATTTTCCCTTCACTAAAAAACGTTAGCAACTTCACGTGAGTACTTAATTACTAATTTCGGTCTTCTATAATATTTTTCCTAACAAGTCACAATTTCTCGTACAATATTTGCCTCGCCTAATTACAAATGTATCAAAACATTGATATAACGTTAAAAAAAAAAAAAAAAAAAAAAAAAAATAACAACCCAAACCAAAACCCCCCCTTTTAAAAAATCTAACGACCCAGTAAAAATCACATGCTTATACACCTGTGCGTGCGACGTAGGTGAAAAGACAATCAGATATAGTAATACGATATAGTTCAGAACTGATGCCAGAATATCGAGTAGCGCA
>JABFOV010005460.1:0-12007 GCA_022817685.1 Aradophagus sp. ZL-2020
TAGTAGAGCTGCGCGTCACGTCAGACAGTGACGACCGGCGATAAACTGCGCGTCGCTCTTTGTCGAAAGAGTGTCGTGTAGGGGCGAATAATTGTTTTCGTGCCACGTTGCGCACGGATTGCGGATAATGCAATGAACTCTGCCCCCTATATTGTTATTTAGAAAAAGGACGCGACGCGTTAAAAGCTTACCTTTTTATTTTCTGCTTTTCCCTGCTTTTTAATCCCCTCTTTCTCACTTCCCTCCACTTGGATTCTTATGTTATCGACAGTTTTTAATTACGAGAGATATTCGCTGATTAGGAATTTTTTGCCAATGGTAATCTCATGGTATTTATTGGTGATTAAAAACAGCTTTAGATGCCGGGAATTAAAAGCTTTTAACAGTGGATGTTTAGTTGTTCAGAGTAATTGCAAAAAATGCACGAGGCGTCGTTCTAATCGTCGTGCTAATAGCGTCGATTGCTGAACTCGAAGTTTCGTCAAAACAACAAGAAATGATTTGCCGTTATGTTCACTTTTAGTGTAATAAAATTATTAACTATTTATCTGATGGATAAACACTTAAAAGAAAGTCTTGAAAAAACAATTGAGGGTATGGGGGTCATTAAATGTTATTTTAATATTTGACATGAGATCTGAAAAAGTTTAGTTCATGTATAAAACATTACGGTTCTGTAATTATGGCACAATGGAAAAGAAGAAGGCAAAAAGAGAGAAGGCGGAAAAAAGGATTATTTGCATCAAAAATTATTTATCCTCTGTATGAATATTAAAAATATTTGTACGGCATTTTAATATGAGGTATGTTGACCCAAAAAACACACAAGCTTACATTCAAATATGTGAATAAATTTGGCTGCATCTGTGTTTGTATATCATTATAATGTAAAGATGTTTTTATAATGAGAAAGTTAATGGGGGATATGCAGTAAATGATGTGGCGCGATATAAAAAATCGAACACTTGCTGTATTGTCATACGATATTACACTGTAGAAATTAGTATGAAAAATTATTTCATCCTTTTTGCCATAATGAGTCACAAAAGAATACATTTGATTTACACTAACTTTATGATTAAAAAATGTAATATTTTTGTATAAATTTACATCAGGAAGTATATCTGTTTGATTTAAAATTGATTTAAAATTTGTTCCAAATAAACATTACAAACTTCATGCACATCATTTTGCAAAGACTTTTTTTCTTAATTTTCAATGCCTAACGCAATGATTTCAATTAATAATACAACTTCTATGTGAAACGACTTGAAAACTATGTCAATTGATTGGGACAAGCAAAAGGACTGCGATTCACTAAACTGCCAATTGAAAATTCATCGTTAATACAGAGCAATCAATTTGTGAATAAGAAATTGTCTCAAAAGTTGGAAAAAAGAAAAAATCAATTCGGACCGTAAAAGAGGAAAAAAGCGACAGAAGTCTGATCGACAGAATAATTTTGCATACAAAACTCTTGTCAGGGAAACATATTTAAAAACGTAAGCCCGATCCAACAAAATCAGTTACGAAGTTTTAAAACGGAGTAGATTTTAACGAAACTTTCTGGCCTCGGCCTGTCTTTGATAGGAAATCCGATTACTGGTACTTAATCCCTTTTTGTATAAACCATCACGAAATGTCTATTTCGCGCGAAGTGTTTTTATCCATTTATTGATATATCTGCTGACCAGCAAAGCCCATACGTAACTAATACAATAATTGCTGACACAGAGGCCGACTTTCATACAGAGCATTTTCAACGGAGCCTTTCACATTGTGCACTTTTATGAGAAATGAAATTGTGCTTCTTCATTGCAGAACCCATTGGTAATTGGTAATAAAAGTGTAGCGTATAAATTTTTCGATCGAAAACCGGCAAAGAAAGAAAATTATTCGCGCCATTTCATCCACATCAACGGAACTGTCGAAGATCACAATGAGATGAACTGCAGCTTCACCTCAATTTCCAATCATCTTTCAATGAATATTACACTTTATGACACCAACAAAGACGATTATCCTCCTATTTTTATCAACGTAAAATCTATATGGATTAGCCACTATAGCTTTATTAGAAAAAAATTATGAATGAAAAGAGAATGATTTTTTTAATTTGACATTTGTTATTATTATTATGAAAGAGTTAACATCAATCATCTATCAAATTAATAATTGAACAAACTAAAATTGAATTGAATTTATTTAAAAAGAAACATAATTTGGAATAATATGAGATTAATATAACTAATAAAAAAGGACATATTATTTCAAAGCTAGAATACTGGTCATCAAAGTAAGTATCTTATAGGTATAAGTAATTACCTTCCAAAGCTTTTCATTTCATAATTATGATAATTCGGTAGCAATCATTTTTGTTTATTTGCTATGGTAATTTTGTAGCCATAAAAATTACACGAGGTAATTGTTTAGCGTGTGCGAATGGTAAATGGCAATTTCGCAATTGTTAACCGGGCGGGTTCGCTCAAAGAATTTGATAATTGAGTGTCGAGTTTTGCATTAACGAGTTTAATTCATACGGAATAAGCAGTGGAAAACGCGTTGGCGCGTTATTGTGCGAATATAATAATGCTCACAATGTTCATTGATGAAGGCTCAAACGCAAAATAAAATGTTCCGGATGTACAATAATGCATACAAGCGTAGTTCCGGCGTCGGAGTTCCTTTTTGTTTTCTTCCCGTTACAAAGTGAAACCCAATTTCATAAAATTGGGTTGCGCTGTTCAATTTAAAACATAATTTTGTGTATTGATTTTCAAATTATTATTACAAATTACATTGAGTGATAAATGAAAAACGGTAAATAAATAAACGTTTAAAATTAGCCTCCTAATTTGGCACGACATTATTATGGAAAATGATCCCGGGTGGAAAAACAAGTCTAGCATTAGATTGGCATGAGTTTGGCATCAGTTTAGTATCAAATCTGGATCCCAAGCGCGGGCCAGCCTTTTGCCAGACATAAGCCATACTGTTGCCAGTTTATTTTGTCTGGCAACGACATGGCACATATCTGGCAAGAGGCTGGCTCGCGCTTGTGATCCAGACTTGTAACTTTTTCGCCCGGGATGTTTAAAAAGGGAAAGGAAACAGTTATCAAAATAATATGGAAACCGATGTCAATATGAAATGTTTTATTATTACCGTTCTAATAAAATTTAAGTACCTTCTTATTTCTCTCCGTCCCCACACTTGCCATTTGTTTATTTATTATTTGTAAATCATTCTTTCATCTTGATTGGAATTACTTTGTATTATTATTTTATATTAAAACTCCATTTTCCACAAAAAGTGGAAATCTATTATGTTTATTCTTTTCCCATAAATGAATTAAAAGAACGGTTTTTTATTAACTTTGTATAATTTTAAGCAAACATTATTTGAGGGATCGTAAAAGTGAGGTGTAATTTACGCTGTTTATTTTGCAGTAGTGTTTGACATTTTCCAAGGAACGCTTGTCACCAAGTCGTGGACACGAAACTGCGTCGGGAGTAAGCGAATGAACCATAAAGATTAGTAGTGCGCATGAAATTAAGCAATTTTGAATGTGTCGGTGGCTGAATTTCGCTAACGTTAGTGCGCGAAGAAGCTGCTGGTGAGTTCAAGAATCTTGACGACTACCTCGGCAAAGTACGGGATCCTTTGTAAATATATCTGAAATGTTTCATTCGGGAATGTTGAATGAATCTATTTACACAGCAATGCGTAAAATTGTTTAACAAAATACAGAGAAACAATTGTTGGTTGCTAGATGCTCGAAACTCGTTGTCTAAACTGAACACAATGATAAACAAATTTTGCTCGTTTTTAATTACCTGTGAATTTTGCCGCTAAATAAGTTTAGTTCTTCAAATAAAAATCACTGGAAAAAGTATTATGGAAATATTCATTATATCCATGTATATATGTGTGAAAGAAAATTGAACAAATATCGTTCTCATTTGGAAATAGCAATAAAATTTATTGTCCATTATTCTTAAATTTGGACAATTAATATTATTCATCATCATCATTATTTTCAATTCATTTTAATGCATTTTAAAGTTAATATTAATTTAATATTATATGAATATTATACACTATCATTTATTTCTAAGTTTTATTAATTAAATATAGTACAATTATTTTCCAATCATTCATCAAATATAATTATTGTGATGTACAGTTGACAAAATGCAGTTACGTAACGTTCTTCAGGCTACGTGGAAATCATTTTTTTCTTTTTAGATTTTTTATTGACAAGTTTCACTTTGTCCGGACTGCTACTTTAATATTTCATTAATTGAGAATGAACGTTCCTTTCTCGTCTTCGAAACATAAGTTTGAAAAACTTTTATAATCTCATTACATGATATTGACGTTTTTAACGTGTTTAATGAACATAACGTGTTAAAATGAACAAAAGTTAATTGCATCATTTTGCGCTATACGTTCGACTTAGGAGGCAAGGAATAAAAACTTGCGACTCCGATGCGCTAATGAAACACATAATTATAATTCAAGATTGTTTCAATTATTGAATGGCATTTATAAACAATACCGTGATTTCTATAAACCGACGACAATTTTCGTATAAACGTCTATAATTAATAAATTTAATTGCAATATTAATGAACTAGTTGAAAGAACATTCGAGTCATGGAACTTATAAACGTTTTATCGTTTTAAATTAGTGGAATACAAATTGTATCAGTGATCGTAACATTCTAACTGGAATGCAATGATGTAGATTTTTACAGCCGTACTTTAATTCGATGATGGTAATAAAAAAAATATAGAGATCGAATAAACAAAAGACAATAAAATAGCTAAAGATGATATTAATGATAAACTCGGTTGAATTGTTATAACTGAAATTGCACAAAAAAGTGTGGTCATGGTTAAATCAACCGCTTATCGATTTTATGATGAACAACGAATTTATTGGTATTAGAGGTACGTTCAGGATTTTGTCAGCGTACACCGAAAGAAAAAAAATATCATAAAAATTACTATTATTTGTGAAATATTCATAGAATAGTTTTTATCAAATTTAAAAGTTAATGATAAAATATAATAAATATTATTACATCATTTTTTAGAGTGTATAAGTATAAATACGAAATTATAACAAAGGCCGAATTTGTAAATAGAAAGTACAAGGTAGGTTAGAAAAATAAATGGGACCATCGAACTTCGATATAAATCGTGCGAGATTCCGAGACATAAAAATTGAGCTATAAACATGTATGAATCGTATTAAAGATACAATGACGTAGATCTTTTGATAAAAATTCAGAGATTACGTTACATTCAAAGGAAAACAAAAAAATATTTGGTCAGGCACAATTACGATGCAAAGTTTTGTTATGGTTGAAGTCATACAGTGTATTACGGTTGTAAATTAAATGTAAAATATGTTCTACGTATTGGATTGTGTTGGAATCAAAGTTGAAATTCATTCTTGACGATGCGCTGAATGTTACATGTTAATCGAAAGGATTTTACATATTTATCCTCAATTACATAATCTTTTTTTACATAATTTGTAACTTGTTTTTAGCAATTCGGATATGTTTTTAAACAAATTTTAATATACTTACTATATACTTATCGTAGTGATATTATTATAGTTGTTACAGTTCATTCTCAGTTAAAGTGATATTCCAAATCTTTATTGATAGAATAGATTTTTTTAAAATAATACTGTTATATTTAATGATTTTCGAAAATTAACATAACCATAGAAACGTCGACGTCAATTACTCATATTATTCTTCTACTGTCAAATATTTGCTGGATTGCTTTTTTTGCGTTAAAATTATATAGAGATTTACAATTATTTATCTACATAAAATGCCATAACTCGAAATCTGAGGCGCGCCCTTGGCGCGGAAAAATTTGAATTTTTGCCTGACAAAATGCAATAGCCGACATGTTACCGTGGCGTTGGTCGCTTCGATGGATGCTTTATGAGAATTTATGTGCCACGTTATAGTCGTAATAACTGTATAGTACTGATATAGTGCTGATTTGAGAGACAGTGATGCGGAACCGACATGCAAATTCGGGGCTTCGGCCGGCGTTGTGCGCGTACAGGCAGCTTTATTGTAGATGGGCTGATTGATAAATGGTGATTTGATAAACGGTCAATACCATCTTGGCTAAATCATTTGAAATCAAGTACTTGGTTTTGATTGCCACTAATACCGACGGTGGAAAATTAAGTATGCTCACACGTACGCGTGCACGTACAATTCGTTCGAATCAATCCCGAAAATTAGCCAAGTTATTGACGTGCTTATGTTAACATTAATTATTAATTAATATATTCATAGATGAATATACCGACCTCATTTGTACGAGAAACGTGTACACAAACGCGAAAGCCCAGCACGTCGTTCTTTTTGTAAAGTAAAGGATTATGCGCGACAGCAAATTGCAGCTTCTTCGTCGGTCTTTTTCTTCGTATTTTAACGTAATCATCGCGATATTTATTTACCTCTTTACCAAGCGGTACAGAAGCAAACCGAAAAAAAGAAAAGTACTAAAAGAAATCAGACTCAGCTTGTCGATCCACAACTCTCAAGAGATTAATTCCTTTCTTGTAATTTCTTCGAGACGGCCGCGCGTTAATAAAAGTAATCTCAAAAGGGAGTGCACATCAATTGAAATAATTTCAGGAGGAAGTAAATCGGCGGATATAATTCGAGTTACGGAGATGGGGAGTTAATTAAAATTACGTGTTAGAAGAATGCGCAGCGACGACGACTTTATTGTAGCCGAGATTGAATGAAGACACTTTGGAAAAAGTCGTTTTTACATGGAGACAAGCATCTGCGCGGGAGGAAGCGTATCAGTGAAACTCGCTGAAGAAGTATAATTTGGATATCATTACCGGTAGCGTGTCGCGATAACGAGCGAAAATCTAGAGGACAAGGAGTCGTTGCAGTACAAATAATTTAAGTGGGAGAACTTTGGATAATGAGAATAACCTTGAGAGGCGCGAAACAGGGTATCAAGTGAAACAATTTTGCCGAGGAGCATGTACGTCAATTAGAATAACAGCCAAGAAACGCTAGGCTAATTGACGTTTCTTTTGGTATCTTGAGTTGCAATCTCTTGGAAAAGATTTAAAAGAAAATAAAAAAAAATAAAAAAAAAATAAAAAAACAAAGGGAAGCAAGATTTCCAGACGAGGTCAAACTCGGGGAATGCGCTGCTGGACAAACGGGCGATTAACACATTTTGCAATCGCTTTTAAAAGTACAATTTAGTTTTACTTTTGCAATTGTGAATCAAAAAGATTGTATTTTTTGCGTTAAATGAATTAATGAACGTAAACACAAAATGGAAAGAAAACATTAATGACAGATTAGTGATGGGATTTTGTACTATTGGATTATAAAAACGGGATGCATCAAGGAAATACTCCTGATAAGAAAAGTACAATTGATACTGATGAACGAAATAGACTAATATATCGTTATTATTATTTTGATATTGGTCCTACGTTGCTCAAAAGTATTGATGAAAATGGTGCTGATATTGGTCTGATATTGGCCTATTTGTTCAATTTTACAGGGAAAGTGTTAACGAAAAAGAAAGGAGGGCGGGTAATAAGTGTTTGCGGACGTGGAGTAGAAGTAGAAAAATAAACGCTGGTAGGTTTATGTAGAGATGGATTGGAAGTTTGCCCATCATTGCTCTCGGTGCTTGGCACAAAACAGACGTTATATACGTGTACTTGACATACGGACAGCTTCTAGATTTTCCTTTATCTTACTCATTTTTTTTCTGATATTGGAAGGGCTGGCTAATCATATTTGGTTTAAAATTTGTTTTTTTCTTCTCAATTATTCATAATTAATAAAATATATTAAGATTTGGTTTCCTTGACACAATTTTATGTGAATTGCTGTTTCTTCCAGAATTTACACAAAATTAACACTACATTGTATAAGAGTTGATACTCACATCTGGATTGTTCGGACAATAAATTTTAAATATGAAGAGCTGAGAGCAAAAAGAATTGGATTTCATAAAAGTATGAAATAAACACAAAAAAACATTCTTTTATGTAATTCTATTGCATTAACAAAATTGTGATATTAAAGTAAACGTGTTCAAATTGTTGGATTTAACCTAATGTTGTGTAGAAGATAGCAACCATACGATGTATTTACACCTACCGAAAGCCATCTTAGTCTGCGCCGGTTGAATGCGCAGCGCTGCGTAACAACGATTTAATCATACAGTTATTGGTAAACTCAAGCATGTAATAGAATGAAATCAAACAAATGACGACAAACTGACCTGCGTCGTTAAGATAATGACGTTTCATTTACTTGTGCTGTATTAACCGTAAGGTATGTTAGCTAACACAATGTTTATTCGTTCTTACTGGTTTTTTTTTCTCCTGAATAAAACTTGAATTGCTATAAAGTAGGATGAATACATTAAGGCTATTCATAAGGGGTCAAAAACCTTTTTTTTCTGTAGAACATAAAGAAAGTTCAATTTATATAAAAATAAGTATAGAAACAATACAAAATTACTAACAAATTTATAACAAATTAATAACAATAATGGAAAAACAACTTCATAGAAAAAGAAATTCGGCCAATTAGTAAATAACTATGATACACCAATTTTGCCTTGAGTTATCCATAACACTTGGTATAAGCGGCTTGTGAAAGCAGTGTAGACCACACCCAAATTGTTATAATCTTTTATTTTAATATTGTACAGAACAATTGTTTACCAAATTAGAAAACCTTTCTGTAGAAAATTTGTCGATTTTTTCTTTTCGTGTTGATAAACGAATTTGCAAATGATTGCACAAAAGAAAAAAATGTAGGTTGAAATATTCTTATCAAAGATCACAATACCTTTCCGTCAACATTCCAAAAACATTAAAACGCAGTCGACATAATCTTGAAAGCAGATATTGGCAAATACCACTCATCGATCATCGGTGTCTCACTTTAAGTGGAAGACCCCGGGAATAACATTATACTCTCTAAACATCCGCAATTTTGCTTGGCGTCGGCCAAAAATAATGGGGAAGAAGCTGGAGCGCTGACGGGAAAAAAGCGTAGTCTTTTTATACCAGGACAATGTGTCAGTGGGATCAAATCCATTTAGTGCGAGGATGCGGGAACGGTCGGTCGAGTGCGTAAAAACGTCAAGAGTGTATCCATCAATGACGCTTTTTCCCCGCGGTCGGCCTTTTTCCACGGAAGCGGCGGTTTTTGCGCCACGAAGCAACGTCAGTCCGTAAGTCGCGTGACGCGAACCGTGATACCTCAGAGAAGAACTTATGAGACGACGAGCCAGAATGGCAGTGGCTCTTTGGAGCAGAGTCGCTGGCACATGAAGCGCATCGGACTCGGCCTTCGCGCGCACTCACCGCGTTCCAAAGTCAAGTTTTGCCAAGAAGATCCGGCCACTGTAACCGTCGTCCAATTATCGCTCGAGCCTGGTGAATCGTCGCTGCTCACGGGGGAAGGGGAGAAAGACAAGACTCCCTTTTCCCCTGGTGTACCCAGGAAAAAGCCTCCGGGGGATTCGGCACGCTTCAGTGTTTCAATTTTCGCATTGCAAAGTTGCGCAACGAAACTCAAACTTGGGCGTGAAAAAGAACGCGTCCTTAATGGAACGAGACCGGCGTGGGAGGTATTCACTCGATGCACAATTTATTCCGCACGGCTCGGCTTGTGCCTCGGCCCGCTGACGAGTCCCGGCGACTCTTCGGACAAGATCGCGAAAGTTGGTTTGGTTTTGTAACATGTTGTCGTGTAAAGGGGAGTGACTTTTCCATTATTTTTTTAGTTGGTGATGATGTTTTGGATTGTATTGTGAATTATGCATAAAGTACGGTTTTAAAACTAGGTTCAAAATGTAAATTTTCGAGTGCAATGCTAAAGAAGGCATCTTTGAAATGTCTGCTGAAAAGTATTTCTGTGTCGCTTTATATTTGATGTTTAAGTGAGGGTTTATAATTTACATTTTTATTTACGGTCGTTTTGGATGAATCTCAATTTTATATCTCATGTCGATTAGTTGATTTCACATTCATAACATTTTCACTGTCTTTTAATATAAAAATAATGGTATAGTTTATTATAAACGTAACTTCAATGTGCTTCGTTCGTTATTTTTATACATAGTTTTCTCCATACTTGTTACGGAAGCATATTTTATACTATATTTTCATGTAAACTTCTATCAACATGGAACGCCAGCATCGAATTACGATGCTTTCACAACGTATTTCCAATGTATCAACTCATTATGGCCGCTTTATCGAAAGAAACAAAGGTCTCGTGCTTTTACCTCGGACTCAGTATATTGACCGAAGCTCTTTAACGAGTCAGTTCACCGATTGCGAACTAGTTTGCTTTTAAACACCTCCCACTTCGGACAAGTTTGAAAGACCTTGCAAACTATTGTCGACTGTCTCACGTTTTGCCTGGACCGATTGGCGAGACCGAGCTTTCGAAACTTTTGGACTGGAGCGTTTTTATTTCAAGTGGCTTAGGGATGGCTGCTTTTGAAATTTTCCACCGATAACCGAGTGATTTACTACAAGGGACGCTCGGAAAAAAGCAGCCACGTCAGCTCTAAATCGGATGAGCGAGGTTCTTGGACGCACTCCTTCTGCAGAATGTAGTTACATATTCACTTGGTCTTTGAAATCGCTGCTCTCTCGCAAGCCCTAAAGTCAAAGCCCGTCGATTTACTAGGGACTTTCGACTCTCAGATTAAACCTACGTTCCCGCGCTTTTCAGCCGAACAAGGTTAAAGAGTTTCCTTTTGATGCAAATTCAAAGTGAGCAAATGGAAACGACGGAAACGAAGTCTACCTGATTCGAAAGGCTGGAAGAGGGTAGAAGGAAAGGCAGAGAAAAATACCTAGACTTCCTAAATTTACCACATATCTCTAATTTGCTTGACTTATGGATATATTATTGAAATGCTGGTACACTTTAGCGAAGTCACAATTGGGACGCTCCGGCCAACTTGGCCCTTCCGGTGGGAATTCCGATCTGTCGAACTTTGTCCTTTCTGGCAAACTAATTTTCAATCGTCGCGCTATTGAAGAATTTATAGATCAACTTAGCTAACTTCAAAAGACTTTATTTTCCCATGCATTCAACATTCATGAGCTGACCGAGGGTGCTAATTGGACCAATCGCCGACAATAGGAAATTATAACACCGACAATAGGAAATTATAACGCCGAAACTAATGTCATCGCGTCGAATTAGTGCCGCGATGACGACCGCGTACAATTTTCTCCAGCCAAGCGGACGCGTCGATTTATCGCTTCCGACATCGATCGCCACCCCCGGTCACCCTGACTCGTGACACCCCGATAATTGTCGTAACGCTAAGTATTTTCGCCCAATGTACATTTTTTAATGATCAATTAGCGACATAAATGGCGTCGCGATTGGAGTTAACGTCTTTTTCGATTCGGACGTTTTTGATGTCGTACTAATCGGGAGCAACAAGTTTGCAAGTTGTACTTATTTACTTTCATTCGCAAATTCGAATTTCAATTAATTTTAAATAACGAAAATTTAAATTTCTTTAGTAAAAAGGAATCAAATTATATTTTATGGGAAGACATGCTAATGATAGTTCAATATGAAATACTGCTTTTGAAAAAAAATCTATAGTATTTATAATTTAATCAGTTTGCTTAAAAAGTCGTTCTAAATAGATTGCAATGAAGAAATTTGTATCAGATGACAATTTTAATTGGTACACGGAAGAAAGTCTCGAAAATTACGCACAGGAGTTTCTGTATTCATGGACTTGAAACGTTTCATACACTGAGAGAAATATTTAGTAGAAACTACAATTTCTGCTAAAACAAATTACAATCTATACTATTAACTTTTCGTAATGACAACTATTACTTTAATTTCCTGTAAAATATGCCTTCACGTCTTCAACATTTTGTTATTAAGATTGAAGTTTTCCCAAGTTGTATTAT
>JABFOV010005461.1:0-12007 GCA_022817685.1 Aradophagus sp. ZL-2020
GGTGGGGGTGATGGAACCAGCCGCGTAATTACAGGGTGCGGTGCGCCAGGGGCCGCTAACGAACCGGCTCTGGGTCTCGGGCCGCCTAGGAGGCGACACTCTGGTATTATTTTGCCATTTCGAGGATCATCGCCGAATGCTCACAATCAGCCGGGCCCGTCATGCAAGCCCCGCAAAAATGCGCCCCCCCCCCCCTTAATAACGTCGCTAATCAAAGAAAACGCACGGCCAAAATTGGAACCCTCCCCCCCCCCCCTTTAATTGAGACGCCGTTCCCTCGCAGGCGATATTTTGCGTTGCTTTTGTGTTAATTGTAATTTCGCATTTTTGTTGCTGTTAATGAGCGCGAACTTTTCCACGTGGAAATATTTTAGTGACTTGAACTTTGAGTAAATTTCAAGGGAAAAAATTGAGCTACCCATTTATATATCTTTTTTTTGTTCAATTAAATTTAGTAATGAATTTGATATACTTCACGTTGAGTATTTGTAATGTGCCTGAAGTTTGCCACGTGGCAAATTGCCATACGTTTTTGACTTAGACAATTTTCTATGTTCAAAAATTGAAATCGACTAAATCGACAAATACAACAATAAACATAGTGAAAAATATAAATTAACACGAAAAACTGTCGATTTCAATTTTTAAACTTAGAACATTTTAGAAATCCAATATGCGTGGCGATTCGCCACGTGGCAAACTTCAAGCTCATGTATTTGTTATTACTAAAAATTTAATTGAACTTATGTATCTAGTTAAAGATTCTCTCTTATAATAGTAACATTCACTTTCACGTTTAATTGAAAATTCTTTGCAAAATAATATGGGTGGTATTTTGTGTGTAAAGGGAGGGGGGGGGGGGGGTAATATTTTAATTCAATATATTTAAACTTTTTTTATTTAATATTCGCAAATACTAAACATACCAATGTTTTCAATTTAAAATAATATCAATGTTAATAATTGTTAATAAACATGTTAATAAACATAGAAATTAGTAAATATATAACTTAAAATGTTAAAATTAATGATAAGTTTGTATTAATTTTAAATGAATCATAAAAATATAACAAAACTTGTTAAAAAACAAAATATCATTAAAAAATTTGGTATTTCAAAGAAATATCAACGTGAAAGCAGGAAATAGTAAAAAAGACGACCTTTAATTGACCTTGATATTATTTTTAATGCTGTTACCGAATAAGCTCAAATACATGAAAATAAATTATGAAAATCAACAAATGTAAATAGAAAAACAAAATTAACCTTCAAATCACCAAAATAAAGCACGCAAAAAATAAATAAAATAAAGGACTTACAACACTGCAACTATGTCCCTCGATGTAATAACGTACTAACCTTTTATATCCCTCGGCGATCCCACGATGTGGCCACATCCATCATTAAATCGGCAGCATCGAGCAGCAACACGGGAAGCCGCACTGGAACATCCACACTGCAACAAACAAAAGTCTAAATATGATGCATCGAATGGCATTCGCTGAATATCGATGCGTCATCTAATTCACTCATAAGTGAATCGCCATTACGAATTTACAGCGTATTAACCAGCGATAATATTAAATTTTTCATCAAGTATATAAAATTTAACGAAAACACTCAAAAAATAAGGCCACGATGTATATCCGAATGCGCGCGCTTTGACTTGAAACTTGCGAACAGTTTGAACGGGCGAACGAACTGGAACAGCGGCGGCGCTACCAACACAAAAATAAATTTCACGTATAGACCATTACACTTTATATGCGAACAATAAATTCTATATACGTAATAAAATTGTTTTTATTTTGTGTAATTTATATATAGTATATGGGTACATTTATATACAAGATGTATAAATTATGTATGGATCATTAAACTATATGTATGTACTATACACATGCTATTACTCCCGACCCGAGCTATTATTAACTATATTTTCTTTACTTGTATCATTTTAATTCCGAGAACAGTAATATTTCTAAAAAACATTTTATTTTATCAACAAAATTTTATTTAATCAACAAAAACAACTTTATTTTGTTTCAAATACTCGGTCTTTGTTTACGATGCATTCTTGGAAACGGCCAATGTGACCGCTTATATTTCTTTTACATTCACTGTTTTCATGTAGCAAGAAAATAAGATTAATATATCTTCATTTTTAAATAAAAAATAAAAATTAATTTTAACTTTTGATGTTAACAATGATATAGAACTGAAAGTTTTAAAAGTAGCAATTAATACGATATTGAAAGTAAAAGGAAAATTTTACTATTATTTCGTGACAATAATAAAAAAAATAAAAAAAAAAAAAAAATGAAAAGCAATAAAATAATAAAAAGCTTAAAATAAATGAAAATAATATTTAAAACGCATTACAAATAATTATGAACACAAGAAGAAAAAAACAGTTGGTTGACCTTCAAATCACCCATAGAAATAAAAACAAAAAACATTAAAAGTATAAAAGAATTAATGTTTAAAACTTTGTGAAAGTAAATATGAAAATAAGATTGACCTTCAAACCCAATGTTTTTAACACGTCATAAAAAAGCAAAGTTTGTAACTATATTTCTTGATAAAACAACTCACCTTATTTTGTTTAACAAAAAGCAGAATCGATGTATACAGCAAAATGTAAACAGCAACAAGCAAAAATGTAGACCAGACATCCTTCCAACATCAAACGGCACTACCGAAATATCGTCGCGTCACAAAACCCGCTTTTAAAAAAATATCCGTTATGATTTTTACGACATAACACATTTCCCGAAAAAACTTCAATATGTCAACAAAAAACTGTATATTACCGTACTTTTAGACACTTACGCCTTAACTTAAACTTCAAAAATACTTTATACGACTTTAATCGACCGATTACTTGAACGCTGCTAAACGGAACGCGCGAACTAGCTAGAATGAAAATGGCGTCGTTGGCGGCGCTGCCAACACAAAGCAGCCGTTGATGCGAAACCGACAAATTGATTCTAATTTTAAAAACAATCACAATACAAAACTGTTGATTCTTATTTTCAGAACAATAATAACAAAGATATTGAGAAATGCATTAATATTAACCGTTATTTCAATAAAGAAAATCAAATTGGTCGAATTCGATCAGCGGAGCTCCGCGCGGTCGGCCGGCCAAGCGACAACTGAGCTCGGAGCTATTGTTTTTCGGTCATTACGGAAAATAACAATTTGCAAATTTTTTCAATCGTTTCATATCACAATTAAAGTCAACTATTTAACATTAATTTTTATGTTTTATATAATTCAAATCTTATTTTAAAAGTAAAATAACGAAAGTTAAAAATAAATGTAAACAATCAACATTGGCCGCTTCTAAGAATCATCCTTATACAAAGAGATTGTTCAAAACCATATAAAATACTTTTAGCATGTAATTTAATGTCTTTCTCAACAAAACAATTTTAAAATTAAAATTATTAAATTATATTTTAATGTAATAAATGAATATCAAGCACCCAACAATATCAAACTTTTTTTTTTTTTTTTTATTTACGAGGATAATTATTATTATTGTCGTTTGTCTTTGTCACTTCCATAATCTCCCGAAACAAAACAAACCATACAAGATGTTGTTCACTGAAATAAAATATCGTTTAATACCAATGCTATTTGTTTATGTTCTTAGCGTTGTTTTTATTTTCAATACAGGATTCAATAACTTGTCGGCTTCGCATCAACGTGTCGGCTGCTTTACATTGGCAATGCCAACTGACGCCAACACTGTTCCACTTCGTTCCCCCATTTCAACTGTTTTTAAATTTAAAGATGCTTTGCTTAAAAGCAAAATGTTAAATTTGAAGCGCACATTATTTATTTATTTTTCTAGTAATATAATTGTAATTTTTTTTAATGTATATTTAATTATTAAGCACTACATTTTTACAAATAAGTTGAATTCAAATTTTTTTAATAAAATAATTAATCGATTTTTATTATATTATCAATTATTTAATAAATTTTATAAACTTGTAACATTTGACTACATTTTTGGACATATTTATATGAATAAAAGATTATTTATTCGTTTATTTAAAATATTAATTTTTAATTTCAAAATTCCTTTTCTTTTATTTATTTATTTATTTATTTATTTTATTCTTCTTTTTTTTTAATTCAATATTTTGATATTACAAATAAATTAATTATTTAATTGACTTAATTAAAATCTGTTATTTAATCACATTTTTATTATATTTTTAAGAATAAAAGATTATTTATTTATTTGTGTATTCAAAATATGGAAAATTTTCTTTTATTTCCTTTTTATTATTATTTTTTGTATTGTGATTAAAAAAAAAATTATTACGTTTATACTTTGATTGAAATCAACATTACATAAATTTAGAATACAACTTCAAGATTAATCCTAAAATTTGATCTTTTTTTTATCGATTACTTCTATCGATTGATGGAAATAATTAGAAGCCATTCGAACACCTTCCTTGTAAGTGAAATTTAATAGTGGAAACTCTCCATCTGATGTTCTCCCAAACAAGGAATTAAAAACTCCCCGAGCTAAGTCCCACGGGAGCGAAGATCTTGCTACATCAAGTACCGTCAATACATAACCGAGACTGACATTTCAACACGCGTTATCTCAATAATTAGAGGCTTTCTCTCAAGGGACATATTGATGATCAAATTTTTCAAACTGGATGAAAAATTCCTGTGACAATTTTTTTTCTTTTTTTTCTTTCTAAGCACAACCAATATTATTACCGAAAATTAAAACAACGAATAAATCACTCAAAAATATTTAACTATATGTTATATATAATTATATTACATAATAAATTTACATAAATATTATTAAATATTTTGAATATTTCATTTTTATTCATAAAAATCAAAGTAAGAATATTACTTTTTATGAAATATTTCCTTAAAAAAAAAGCTTACTTTATAGATTAACATCATTAACATCTGACCGAGTTAATATAACAAATAATTTGCACGTAAATCTGTCGCGATTAACAAAATGTCTCGAAAAGATAATATAAGAACTTAATAGCCGCAAATTAGAAATTATTAGTTGCTTAAACTAATGGCGAGTGCTCGAGGCGCCAGTGTAATTTCCAACTCGAATATTCGTCAATTTCAAAATAATGAATACTTGAATGTCGCTTGCAAATCGTAAGAAAGCTATTAATTGCTTCATCCACATGCACTCTACGAGATAGGTGTCATTTATAGCTGGAGAATGCATTTGACTAACTGCGCGGAGAAATTTAATATCGCTTACGCAATGACTGAACGTCCAGTGTTTGACTGCAGGAAGGAGAATCGAAAAAGTCTGGTAAGAGAGGCTCGATAATTGTGCACGCAGCTGTATATAAACTTCCTTTATTACATCAATGACGTATTAGAAACGTTATTGTGTTAAGTTTAACTGTCAGGTGACTGTCAATCCATTAAATTGGTGTTAAATCATTATACTTTTTTTTTTTTTATCCACTTTATGACTTGCAGTAAAAATGTTATATATGAATTTTGCACGTTTATTGCTGTAACTGAGTATTTATTATTATACAATTATTTGTAAATATTTCATTTTATAAATATGAAATAAAATCTATTTTAACAACTTAAAAATGAATTTCAAAGTCATAGTGATTTCCTTTAAATTTATATTCTGATAAAGTACTTTCAAATATAAATTGATTATTTTATAACTAAATTTGAGTTTGTTTTAATTTACGTAAATTATACAATTTGTGTTGATTAAAGAAATTAAATAAAAAATAAATTCTACCATAAAGGTAAAATCTTTTATCTTACTCAGTGGGAGAAATGCTCATTTTTCCCACTCGTGCTTCGTCACTCGTGTAAAAAATTAGCATTTCTCCCATTCGTAAGATAAAACATCGTACTCAACATGTGAAGAAAAGTAATGTCAACTCATGTCAGGTTGACAGAACTCGCCTAGTTAAGTAATGTACTATTAATATTTAATTTCAAAAATTATACAATTTAAACAATTACAAATAAATCAATTTTTTAAAACGTATCGCCAAAAATCACAATCTCAAAACGAATTAAGTTTAAAATAATTCAGATATAAAAGTCATATTAATATAAAATTATGGAGTAAAATTGAGCACTTCTTCCCATTGGAAAAAAATTACTTCATTTAATCAAATTTTAAATTCAGGGGAATATTTGGCCATAACTGTGGCTTTGCTTTATCAACATGCCTTTCATTGGTCGCTTGCAGGGCTGTTTCCATTGCTAAAATCCGAGAACTTGCTTCGCCGTACAAAAGTTCAGCACACTCTGTTCTTTCTTTCACCCAATTTTGCCCCCCTTCCAACTTAGATGGACAATCGTTGCTTTGATTTTCATCATCTTTTTGCTTCTCCGATTCCCGCTTTTTTTTCAGTTCAATTTTATGCTTCATACTTTGTTCGAGAAATTGTAACATCTCCTCATCAACTTGAAAAACTAAATCATCCTCTGTTTCTTGTAAATCTTCTTGTTCTTCCTCTTTACTGAAAATCTCTTCTCCTGTTTGGAAATCCTGGTGGGAATCTTCGGATGAAGAATGCAATCCATGATTTTCAGTTTGTGTATAAAACTTTTTGTTGCAGTCAACTGACACTAAACTTCTAATTTTATCTTTAAGTATACTGTTTTCATGCTCTAATGCATAACAACGTGTTCGCCACCAAATAGTAGTGTGTCTGAAAAAAATTAAATTATTATTATTATTATTATTATTATTATAAATAAATTTGTATTATAAATAAATTTTTATTTATTACTTCTACATATTAATCTGTGCCTATTGTAGAATAAAACGTATAATTATATTTCACAGTTTTTAAAAAGTAGTAGAAAAAATATCAATAATATTTATTCATAGTTTTTCCACATTAAAAGTATTTAATAAAATAAATGTTCTTGTAATTAGTATCAAAATCCCTCAGACATTTTGCAAATACCTATAAATCATCACAAAAATTCTAAAATAATAATTGCAAACAGTTAAATCATTACTTAATATAATTATAAAAACGAATCACCAAATATATTCACCTATTTTGCCAATCTTGTGCCGCGTTGTAATTTTGCCAGAAGGAATGTGCTTCCATGTTGTTAAAAGATACTTTATTTTCAAAATCCAACGTACGATGTGGTCTCGTTTGCTTTGAAAACTTAACCTCAAAGTTCATAGATTTTCTTCGCTTGTTGTAACGTTTTCTCTTCTTACTACTTCTGGTATGCTTCTGACAAGATATTTCCATAACAATTTCTGAATCCAATACCTGTCAAAGGTCCTGAAATTGTGGCGACTGTCGAGTTGTCAAAGTCCTCACATTTTATTTGTTATCTATTGTTGTCATCCAATTATAGTTCCTGAAAAAAATTTTGTTTAAATGACGTCAACTACTAAATAAATTGTATCAATCTTCGTAGTTCATTTTCTTAAATTTACATTTCTATGTAGTTTACATCTCACAGCAAAATCAAAACAAACATATAATCAGCAATCATTAAAGGAATGCTGAAGAAGAAAAGTCTTGTCCTTTAACCGCGAAATTCAAGTTCAGTATATTTTTAGAAAGTGAAATGAGAAGTGATTATTTACATTTTTTTATTACAGTGAATTACATTTTTCTTTTTTAATGATTGTTTAAAGTTTGAAAAGATATAACTATATTAAGTGATATTTTTTCATTTGTTGTTGAAAAATGTTATAATGGAAAGAGAATAAACTGATTCCTCAATTTCTGTAATCAACACTAGCGACATCTCGAGAATGTCGTAACATTGGAACAATCATCTGCTGGAGTAGCCTCAAATGCTCCGTTTTATGATCAGAATTGTGCAATGAATCTTATAAAGTGACATTCTTTTTACGAAAATCCTCATTCTTTGATCATTAATTGCAAATTGTTTTCTCTTTAGCAATATGTTTATGATTAGGCAATCTGCAAGACCGCTGGCAAGAGCGATTCAAAAGTGTAAGTCAAATAACCTCGCCTGATGCATAGATTTCTTGATTTGTTTTTACGAAAATTTCGTTTTAATTTACAATTGATGTTCCTTTTTCAGGCTATTTATCTTCATCTACATCAGGGGAGCTGAAAAAAACTTCAAAAAAGTCTGATCTACGTAAGTCGCAATTTAATAATTTATAATTACAATATTATATTGTTACATTTTATTAATAGTTTGTTAATCATATTTATCCCTAGTAGCTTTTAATATATTTATAAAATATTTTTAAACTTTATATAAATACAAAATATATAAATACTTTTAAGTATTATGCGCTATTAGTGGTAATATTGCTACTTTTTTTTATTGCTATTTATTTTTAACGAAAGGCAAAGTTTTATTTATTTATTTATTTTTTTTTTTTTATTGAACAAAATATTATTATAATTATTATTTTCAGCGACCATAAGAAAACCTGTCGAGCCTGTAATTATTGAAAAATTGAAGGATTTTGGTCACTACTGTCAGGAATGTCTACCAAAATTTGTTCAACGAGTTCAAATAATAAATGAAGATGAACTAGAACTTTTGATTGCTCCGGAAGGTGTGGTGCCAACTTTGTCCTTCCTAAAAAATCATCATAATGCTCAGTATTTGAATATTTCGGATATTACAGCTTTGGATGTGCCTACTCGACCATATAGATTTGAGGTAAAAAAAAATTAAATCAAATTAAAAAATGCCAAACTAAAATCAACCAAATTAAAATCATAATGCATTTTTTTTTTTTTTTTCTACAAAAAAGTAAAACGAATTATATTTGGAAAAATTCTTATGAGACAAAATAAATATGCTAGTTGGCAATTGTGAGATAAATTATTTCAATAATCATTATTTTTTATTTCTTCAATATAATAATGTTATATTTTTTAACAATATTCTGTACAAAATTTTTTGCGATTGTTATTTTGCAACTTCAGCAAATGTTTCTACAGCCATAGAATAATTATGATTATTAAAGTAACATATCTCTGGATTGCCAAAAAGTATATTAAATATAGTTGAAAATATGTCCTTAAATATGTTTTACATCTTTCAGCTGGTTTATAACCTGCTGTCTATACATAATAATACGCGTATCAGAGTAAAAACTTATACAGACGAACTTACACCAGTCGAATCGGTGTGCAGCGTCTTTCAAGGCGCTAACTGGTATGAACGTGAGGTCTGGGACATGTATGGAGTTTACTTCTCAAACCACCCTGATCTCCGTAGAATTCTTACTGATTATGGTTTTGAAGGACATCCTCAAAGAAAAGATTTCCCTCTTACAGGATACGTTGAAGTATGTATATCATAAAAATACCACAGTTTATAAACTTTAAATTTACAAACTTTTATGCAGTGAATTCTAATACACGTTCATTAATATTTAAAATTTATTTTAAAAATGTTAAATCCCATTTTAATATAATGCTTAATGATTATATTTATACGTATAAAAATTTTTAACATTTTTTGATGACAAATAAATTGTTTAGGTTCGGTATGACGACGAGAAAAAAAGGGTTGTGGTAGAACCTCTCGAACTGGCTCAAGAATTCCGTAAATTTGATTTGTCCGCGCCATGGGAACAATTCCCGAATTTCAGAAATCCTCCAGAAGAATTGACAGCCCCAAAAAGTGAAGAAGAAGTTAAAAAGTAAACTAAAAAAAGCTGGCAACAAACCAGCCAAATTCAGTCGTTTTTGTAATATCAACATCGATTTCAAATATACACAAAAATTGTGATATCTATTTGAAGTAAAAGTACTGTTACTGTAGAAATAATAAATTATTATCAATTACTTGTAACAAAGGCTTTCATCTGTAACAAAAACAACAAATAAACCAATGCTACCAAAATCTGTCAATAAAATTTTATTGCACAGCAAAATCGACAGTTATTATTTTTAAGATTAAATTGACAAAAGAACGACTTCCAATAACTAATGTTAAATTTGCAATTAAAGCGCTGTACAATCATCATTCATTATATGATTTATAATGTGTTTATATACATATATCTTTTTATATATCGCTTTGTACAATGTAAGATATTTCTTTTACAATATTTTGAATATGTATTACACTTGATGTGTGTCAATGTAGCGGTCACTGAATTTGATTCTGGTCCCATAATTTCAAAAAAATATACTGGATTTTATTTGCATTCATTAGATTTTTGCAATTCTTCATCAATGATCGCTACATTTCTATAAAAAAGAAAAACCATTATTCTACTTAATTTGTATCTTTATCCTCATAGAGGACATTACATATCCTTAACAGGCATTTGTTTTGTGATGTACTTCAAGTGATAAAATTATGTTTGAAATAGTTCTCTAAATTCTAATTTCATTTTTAATAGACTTATAAAAATTATTCATTTTTATATTATGAATTTTAGAGATATAAAATTGTATTAATAACTAATGTTTTATATTTATAAAGTACGTTTTTTTCTTTTTTATCTTATAGCTGCATCTAGCTTCACAAATTAATCTCAAAGTTTATTATTCATTCAGAACTTTGAATATTATAATGAAGTGAAAAAACGTTGAGAACTTTTTGCACATTTTTTTATAGAATTATAACAGACTTACTTCTGAAAAAAATAAATTTTATAAAATGAATTTGTAAAATCAGGCAATCATCAAAATTACTTTGAAGCAGGTACGTTCAATCTAATTGAATTTGATAGATAAATAAATAATTTAAAGAATATTTTCATAACCTTTAGACTTTCTTGCCGAAAGTAAAACAAACTTTTTTTTGTCAATATTAATGCAATATGTGATAATAATTAATAATTATCCCGATTAGCTAAACACTGTTTTCAATTAATATAGAAAATTATGAATACAAATTAACATTAGAAAAAACGGATGGTTTACCATTAGCATTATCTAAAGTATAGGAATTCAGGTCGGCTGTGGTTTCAAATTTGGCGAACTTGGTTCACTTTTAATTGGGCTAGATGCAATTTCTTGCTGCTCTAATCTACGGTGACGCAGCATGGTAGATAAAACGCCATTGAAACTAGCAGTCTTCTTTTTTGCACTGCCTTTTGGAGTAATCTCTCCTGATCTTCTCACTGGTAATCTTGGAGAAGCCATTTCATCCATAAAATCGAAGTCAGATTTCTCTTCTGGCCTATAATAAATGACAATTTCAATAAAAAAAATTGTCTCTAAATACCCACATTAAATATCATCCTATAACATTTATATCAAAATAATAATATGTAAGTCATAATGCCTAAGTAATCAATGTACATTTGTAAAAATAAGTTATCTCGAATATATTTAAATAAATGTGTCTGATTTATTTTGAAAATTGATTATTACAAAACATTGTAACATTTATATTACAATTACAATCATGGCATGTTAATTAAAATTTTGTAATTAAAATAACATTCCACTGTAAAATATTATTCCTTTTTTGGAAAATAAATTGCATAGAAGAAAGAATAACAAATTGCATACTTAAGTTCTTGTGATAGTTCTTGTTGATTGTTTTTTAATGGAACTGGCGATGGACCTCTTCTTCCTGGACATTTCCATTCTAGCTCTAAAACTCGATGATTGCTTTCTAATCCTTCAATCAAAGCTACCAATTCATCTGGTTTCAGCATCCACTCAGTCTAAAATATTAAAATTCCATGAATACTGTAATGTAAAAAAAAATATCTGAAGTTTCCAACGTTTTTTATAAACGAACTTTTCAATTTTTTTTTTTTTTTTTTTTTTAATAAAATAAAAAATTCGTTATACTTTAATTTTTTTGATTAATATAGTAAAAAAATTGTCCCTCAAAAATCAAATCAATATATTATTTAACAAAATTATATAAACAACAATAATAATAAAATAAACAAAAGTAAAAATTAGAGCAAAAAAAAAAATAAAAATTAATTATAAAAATAAAAACATTTTTCCAAACATTAACGGAATGACACACATCAACTTCGTTCAGTTTAGTTTTT
>JABFOV010005462.1:0-12006 GCA_022817685.1 Aradophagus sp. ZL-2020
GTATTATTACAGTGATGACTTGAAAAGTAGAGCAAATTTGCTTTAAAAATGTGGCATATTTGCTGTAAAATTACAGTATATTTAGTTACAACTGAATTAAAGCATATATGCTCTAATTTTCAATTAAATTTTTCACGGTATAAAATATTTTATAAGAAATCGATTATTGAGAAAAATAGGTTATTAAATTAATGTTCTTATATAGTAACTTGAATTGCGTGAGAATTATTAATTATTTAATTAATTAAAACAAAGATAATATTTCTCAAAGAGATTTGATGTTTGAAATGATGAATATAAATGAATATAAATGATGAAAATAAGACACGCATACTTGAAAACAAATATATCTTAATTTTACAGTTGAAACCGTATTTGAGACAAGTATATTTAGTATAAAAACATAATATTTTCTTATTTATAACTGTACGTTTTTCGATTCTCTATTTCTATTATATTATATATATTTATATTCTATATTTCTGTTTTATTTTATTTTCATTTCCGTTTTATTTGTTATAGGCTTGAAACGTAGTTTAAACCGTAAAATTCAGACACATTATTATTTGAATGTTGACGATTTAATGAAATTTTGTTAAATTAACCGAATACCATGCAACTTAATAAATTAATACGAATAGAATAGTTTCCTGCGCAGTTTAGTTATATTAAGTAAAATATTTCAAATCAGTGAAATATTTGGTAGGTGAAGATTGACTAAATCCGCTAAATATTTTCCTTGAGTGTAATTTAAATTACAGTAAATAGACACTTAAAATTATTTTCTTTTTGTTAAACGTTCACATTCTAGAGTGCAAATACTTTGCACAGCAATGCAAATCGATTTAATTGATTAATTGCAATGGAATTACTCTCGCGTAAAATTCTTACTAAATGCCTACTTTTAGCGTCACATTCATATAGTTTATGGGACAATCAAAAACGTTGAGTAGACCTATGCAAACGTTTAAAATCATATTTGAAAAGATTACTTTCGAGGAGTGCTCGAAATGCATCATTTGATTGCAGCTTGGGATTTCCATTCAATTATTCAATATCGCTTACTTGCAACGAAATTTCATTGCTTTCGGCAATGTAAAATATGCCACAATTTTGTTCCATGTTTAATTTCGAAAACTATTTTCCCCTTACATACATTATTCCGAGATGAAAGTTTTTGAAGAAAAAGAAAAGCGAAAATCTATACAAGAGTATTGGTATAAACGTGTTTTATGGAGCGACAGAATTGAATGCTGAAGTTAAAACGCTATTGAACATTTCCGAGGGACTGTAATGAATGATTCGAAAACAAACGATTTTAAGCACCTTTGCACGATGAATCGAAATAGTTACGAATATTTGTAACAACATTTCCAGTTAATAGGATAAAACTGATTACAGTTCAATAACGCTTCGTACGTTTTGCTCGTAATTTCGGAAACAAAAAGTCCGCGTAAAAAGTGAAGCAGAATTTAAAACATTCTTCGCCATTGGCCAAATTCGCTCGGGCGTTCCTTTATTTCAACAGAGTGCTAGAAGTTTGAAAAAGAAAGTTACGTAACTCACGAATCCCGAGGTCATTTTGATCATCAGCGATACTTGAAAATTGCCGCAGATATCTTGCTTTGGAAATTTTGCGACAGCTAATCGCGAATAATGTTAAAATTACTGCTACCAAATCGTCTTTTATAGGCTTCTATTGAAAAATGGATATCTCTTTATCGAAACTATTCACAGAGAGAAAAGACATATAAAAACAATTACTATCTTTCCAGATTTCCCAAAACGTAATCCTAAAAAATTTATATACAACTGTGCACTTTTCTTCAAAAACTGAATATTCGCTTTCTTTATTTTTAACAATAATGTTGCGTGTAAAATTGAAGTTGCAAGTTTACATATAATGCTACACTCATTACTTTGCGCAAAATAAGAAAGTGTCCATAAAATAAATAAAGAGAAAAAATGTTACGTGTAATTATTTATAATAAAAAAAGCGTTAATTAAGCGGGGTTAACCAAAAATTTTATAAAGTCAAAAAAAGGTAATTCAAAAAAAAGTTTTGCTGCGTGACATTATATGAGTTATTTTAAACTGAATCTAACACTTTACTAATAACACATAAAAATGTTTACTATGTACACCTCTATACGAAAATCTCGTTTTTGTTGTAATTCTGATTCAAATCATTAACTAAGCCATAAATTTAGAGCTGTCGATAAAACCCTTTACACAAACTGTAGTTGAGATGAAAACATGTCTAACAAATTCGCTTGAAAATGACCAAATCTACATTTTTCATTGCATCAATTACGAACTTTACAACTTTATGAATATATTTTGTACAATTATTTAAACTCCAGTGAAAGTATTATATGACATAATGTCTTTATATCGATCAAGCATATTTCAAATTCATCATGTTATATGTTCATGCTATATGTTATGCTATATGTTATGCTATATGTTATGCTATATGTTCATTATTATATTATATAGATATTATTATATAAATAGATTCATTATATTATAAAGATAGTAATCTTAATTATTAGTTTTCTCGAATGCAATATAAATATCCATTGAAACGGTTCCTTCTCAGAAGTTAGTAATGCAATAATAATTCAGAGCGGCATTACAAACTTTTACGTTTTACGCTTCATAATAGTAAATCACCGGTACTCGTAACTCGAATCGATACAAGTCAGTGAAAATTGAATGAAGTTTCAATTAACTTTAAGCCGAACGTCGGAAAACATATTTGAAACTGATAACTGCATTATGAAATGCAAATGATTCGTCGACAATAATAATAATGTTATCGCGAAGCAAGTAGATTTATCGTAAAAGTCCGTTTGTCCGTTACTTTCGTTTAATTCGTTTTTCTTTCCATTGTTAACAACAATATATTTCATCTACGTGTCAAACGTTGCGTAAAGCTCTTGCGTTATCTATATGATTAAGTTTCACGGCAAGGCCCTATCGCTTTGCATGTCATTAAAGCGCGAAAAAGATCCGCTTTTCCAACTGTTATATCACGCGTTCTTCTTTCCCGCTCACGATTATGAATTGTATTTTACATCGTTCCTCGCATTCCCTCATGAAGAACGCGTACATTTTATATACTACCCTTACAAAGGCAAAATAATGCACTTCGCAACAAAATTAAACTAAATTATTTGAAACTCTGTTAACGTTAATACATTGTGACTATGCGAAACGTTTTCCAAAATAACGGCGAAACTTGACGCGACAACATTTTTTCAACTCTCCTAATGTAAAATCCAACGTTATTTTATTAGTTTAATTCAATGTCGGACATATCGAATTATTAAACTTCTGTAAATTACAAGTAATGAGTCGAGTGAAAAGCATGGCATGTTAACAAACTTGATCATTGCATTAAAACTTGTATTTTCTTCTCAAAGCCCGCATGTTCTGCGAAATTTTTAGTTTCGATGCTTTCTAATTAATTATCGCATTTGAAAATTGAACTATATTACGCAATTCTCTTTCCATTTCGTCCGTCACAATTATTGGCATTGATTTTAATGCGGTTTATCAATTAATTTGAAATTCCCTCAAAAATATTCAGCTATTTCCGTTTTCTCCCTTTGGCAAATTATTCCGGCGGAAATTATGCGAAGGCTTTAATTGCGATATTGAGTTTATTTATAAAATGTTAGTAAAATGTTCATAAAATAGCGTCTTTGGCGTATTCGATTCAAAAACATACATTTATCGTTTTGCAACTCAAACTAATAGCAGGAATAATCTTATGCATATGTCTCGCATAAAGAAGTGCATGAAGTACAGGCTTTGATTCCAAGACCATGGCAAATACGAGAACCGATTGTTTTTGTTCACTAAAACTTGTATCGCAAATTGTTCTATCAACTTTGATAAAGACTAATGTTGATGGAACAGGAAAAAAGGACACAAGTTGATCGTTTGCCAAGAACCGCACTAAAACTGTCAGCTTTTGATTTACGAATTATCTCGATAACTGAAAAAAATTAAAGAAAGTAAGTTTGTAAAGTATCAGCGGAAAGAAGTGGTTAATTTGACTTAAAGTTATAAATAATATCATTCGAAGTGGTTACATTAATGTGATGCGCGTAGAAGGAAAATTTGATAAATGAAGAATATTTATTTCATACAAGATAATTGTTGAAATCACATGTGGTACTTATACAGGGATAATTATAGTTAACATTGCCATTTTCAATGGTTTCAATCTAGGTAACACAAAATTTATTTGATAATTGCAAATCGTCAAACAAAATTTACAAAATTTTATTATTATAATTATTTACGTATACTATTGCATCTTGATGTTATTGCGTATACAATGGCATTTTTTTCTAGTACAAAACTTTTTCATGTAAACTCACTCAAGTAATTCACTTTACATAAATCATGAATTTATATCTTTTTTAAGTGTGAATGTGATAATAACTTCAACAGATTACGCATTTAATGTAATTTACATATAACTTCAAAAAGGTTACATATAGCTAATAAACAATTAACATTTATTCAGTTTATCTACTTTTACAGTAAAGTATATTTAGTGAATGACTTTCTCTTTGTATACAATGTTTAAAATACATATAATTGAATGTAATTTATACATAAAATAAAGAAATAGCTCATTACAAAACTTGCACGAGCTGAAATTGTAATGAACACTGTTAAATATCTTCAGTTGATTAAGGCAAAGCGCTGTGTAGATATAGTAACTACATTATTGAATTGACAGAACCATAAAATTTGGTCTTCTGAACATTGAACCAAAATCCGCAATTACCCTAATTATTTTATAATTATTATTGTAAGAAATGTAAACCTGCGGTCCATTAAATCGGTCACAATTGCATAGTTGTTGTATGATTATCTACACAAAATTGCATCCACATACATTGAGAAACAAATGTAGATAAATTATCAATGTAGAAATAAGTGATGCTCGTTATTAATTTTTATTTAATGATTCAAATAATTATCAATACATAATAATTAACTACGATTTATGGAACTGTTTTCAAAAAAATATTATATGTATTTTTCGAATTTGCGTTTATTCCAACTCAACGATACTGTATAGAATGTTTATCCACATCTTTCTTTTAAAACTAAACTTTTTGTATCGCTAGCATTAATTAATCAAATAAAACTTTTAATATAACGAAATCATCGAAAATATTTAAAAGAAATTTACAACATACTCACGGTATTTGCACAAACTTGAAGCGTCTTCAGTATGTCAAATGTACTGTCGCGTTATTCAAGAACACTGTTATATTTTTTCAAAAGAACATTTCAACATTGTAAAATAATATTGTGATATTAGAAAACAGACAAACTGCGAGATACAATGTAATTTTCAAATTCACAGTGTATATTCAGTTTTCGTTTTATGCTAAATACAAATATTTCTTGATATTTCTTGAAATGTATACAAAAGGTTCAATAACAATAAACTTATTTCATACACTGTTAAAAATGATCCCAAAATTTTACTAACTTGTCACGAAATTCCGAAACATTTGTGATCAACTTTTGAAAAATAAGCCCTAAATGCATGTACAAAAAATGTGTACTAAATTTGAAGTAACTGCTGACACATTTTCGCAAAAGAAACAAAATTATTTTGAGTTACCCAAAGATATATAGTATACTGTATGCGATACCAAAAAAGCGATACTAGTTCGTGTTGTTTTTGCACTAATTAATGCACATAGAACATAGTACTTCCCTCGGTGTTGTTGGATGATTATTTCTTATTCACTTATTAAAACGATGGATTCAGTTATTGATCTAATTTTAGTGAGAATTCATGGGTCTATTTTTTTATTAAGAGTGTGACAAATAATCGATCACGAAATGAAACTTTTTTTTATACATAAGAGTCTGAACAAAAGTATATCAAAGTTTCACTAACATAAATACATTATGTAGCTAGTAGGAAAGTTTTAAATCAGGTGTATGAAAATTTCATATTCTCATTCGAAAAATTAAATTATAATTCTACATTGTAGAAAGATCCGTTGTTACTTTTTTCTGGATACTTTATGTAAATTTGCATGTATTTTATTTAAAACTTTTTTACTTGTAACTTATAGTCATCTCCTCTTAACTTAGGTGCAAATTTAGTATACATTTTATTGCGTGTGCAATTTTTTTTTTTTAAGTGCATTAGTAATATTGAAGTATTTTTATAGTAATAAAGAATAATTTTGAACTCTTCTTTTTTGCAAAATTATGAACTTTTATAGTTTAAAAAATATAATAAAGTATTATCAATCAAATAGAATCAATATCAATTAATTAATATCAGTCTTCGCTGGAGTGATTTCTTTTCCATAGTAACAGCAACTTCAGATCAACATATAAATCAATATTTGTTTCCTGATATTGGCATGTCATGATCGATATATTGACAAACTAATATCTAGATTAGACACGGTGGTTTGAAGATTTGACACACAGTTACTATGTTGATTCAACAACGCAAGCGGATATGACATTCAACTCTCACGCTGAGAAAAATATGATTTCATAAAGTACAATCACTGATTGAATTTTGAACACATATCGCATGTGCCAATGCAATTTCCTAGCAGTGTTGGGTCTTCCCTTGAGTATGCTTTAAAGTTTAAGTAGTGCATTTAAAAAAAGTAATAACACTGCTAGGAAATTATATTGACACATGTGTAATGCATTTAAAATTCAATTAATGATTACACTTTCTGAAACCATATTATTTTTCTTTCATTAAAAATGATTTTGACAATAGCGTATTCTCTTATTAGACTTCATTTCCATTGTTTATTGAAAGAAAGCTCAATAATGATTGTGTAAATTGTTAATTAGGTGGAGTGTATTAACACATTATTATAATTTTTTTCCTTTTATTTTTAAACATACTTTGAACTCATAATATAAGCTTATTTGATGAATAAAGGTTCATTATTAGTTCAATGAGTTCATTTGTTCATTCACACGCCTTTTCATTATTGGAAATACTGTATTTATTTTTTATTTAATTTTTTTTTTTAGATTAAAAGGAAACCCGCGTAGAAAAAGTTACTGCAATAACTTTTTTCCACGTGGAAAATAATAACATTTTGTAGTTATTTAACGAATAAACTTGCTCGTTACTCAAATCTCAAATTTTTACAAATTTAAAGTTTTGGATTTTGTTTATTTTTTTGATCGCTGTCAGTGTTAGTTAAGAAAAATAGAACTTTCTTTTTAAATTAAAAAGAAAGATATGATTTCAGAACATTAAAAGCAATCAAATAACATCTTGTAATTATTTATACAGTTTTTCCAAAACATTTTTTAATTGTATAAGAAACTTGTGAAACAACATAACTAATAATGTCTGTAAAAAGGTACATAATTCAGCGGTAACAAAAGAATTTACCAATTATATAGACGGTTTAACTAAAAATCAGTAATTAATATCAATTTTCTCTATACAAAATACCAATCTATTAAAATTTTTATCTAAATAAACTGATTTTACGTTGTATAAACGATTAGACATCGCTTATTTAAAAATTCTGCTATTTTCTTTCAGTATAAAATAAGTATTTTATAGTGCATATATATGTATACATATAATACAAAATAGTACATAAAACAAGTATGAAAATACAAAAAATGATTAACGATCTACGAAAGCATCAATTGAAAAATAAATTAAAACATTTGAATGGAGTAATGATTGAAACTTCCTATTCGTTTCATTTTCAGCTATTTAAAAGATAATCACTTTATTCCGTTAAATTTTTCCTTTTCCCTTTCGTGTATTATTAAAGCAAACGCTTTTTCTAACTTCGAAACAAAGTTATCATGTGCATAAATTGAAAAATATTCTTATTTGTTTAGTCAATTAAATGTAATCATGCGTTTTTTCATGCTCGCACTCCACACGCACAGAATAATTCGTCTAACGGCTTTGGAAATCGATCATTACGAGTGCACATCGCTCATAAATCCAAGTTCAATAATTTTCCAAGTGAATTATTAATGAGTACGCCATTAACATAAAGCTTTACGACTACAATGCAGCTGTCTATAAAGGACGGAAGTAGTCGACCACTTGAGAATAGTTAACAAAGTGGCTAATCCTGGCTTAGGTATGAAGTAAAACAAAATAGCCTGTAGAGAATTTCCAGGTGTAGCGCGAAGTGGAATATCATGGAAAAATCATGAGTCAAGCTGCGACGCTCTTCGGCGCTTCGCAGGGGAAACGAGTTACAGGGTTCGTGCGTTAAAGCTCCTGCAAAGTAGCCAGCCGAAGTGGAACAATAATTTCATCAGCAGTCGAAATAAGCGATTATTGCATTCGACAATCTAATTGATTTCTCTTTATTTACAATTAATTGGAAGCGAAATGCATCTTCTACTCCGAGCTTACGACAAAACGTCTAATTTCGCTGAATTTGGCGCAAACTAATTACAAGTTTATCCACCACTTTGTTTGAGAACAATTGCACAATCTGTGAAACGTTTTTTTTCTTTCTTTTTTTTTTAAGAAACAAAATACTGTTTGCCGTACACGCACTTACGTCGCAAGTGCGGAGATAAAAGATGCCAGAACTAGTAAAAGTTGAAACTTTATTATTATTTGAGCCAGCTTTTGGAAGTAAGAGCCCTTCGGCCGCCTGTTTCCTTCTTCATTGTAAAAAGTTGACTTATCTTATCGCGATGGACGAGGCGGCACAATGACGACTGCCTGTAAAGTCCGCGGAAACATCGGGGAGGCGTGAAATTTTATTGCGCTTCGCGTAACGTCGCGAGAATCATCGGCTTATCAACAACCCGTACCGAAAGGCAAAAACCCACCGGGAATCAAGTATCGATTGTCTTGCGCGAAAAAAAAGTAAGACCGTAGATAAAAATATGAGCCCGTAGACGTCCGAAAGGATTCGTTCGTGATATAAATTTTTATCCCCGCTTATAAATGTTTCTCCGCCGACTCGACGATCGACCATTTTCATCTCGGTTATCGATTTCCAAGTCCAACTTTTCGCGCACGTGTACGAATCTCCGGCGGGCAAAGCCACACGCCTTTGAATATCGACTTAATTGTTCACATCCATTCCGAAATAATCCGACGTATAATTTCGACGGCCCTCAAAGAGCCCGGGCGAGCTCACCGGTCTTAAACGGAGCTCGTGCAGTTGGATACAAATCGTCCGGGACGCATATCGTCGTCTCTTGCATACGTCATTACCCGTCGAGATTATCATTCGCGCAAATAACGCCATTAACGAATCGTCTCGAACGTAGATTAACCGCTTCGAGTTACGTTCAAAGAAGAGGGAAAAAAGGAGAAACTGTCGACCTAGTCGGATCTTACCGTCGTCAGAAATCTATTAAAGTTGTTGATTCGAACTGAGGTTTCATGGAGAGGGTCCGCGCGAGAAAGAATTTTCGGCTTCGCGTGAAATTGAATAGTACACGAGGAAAAAACGGAATCGGATCAGAGAAAAAATGGGCTATACTTAAGTGAAGTGAATGTAGGGAAATAGTTATAAGATTTTTGGAGAAGAGGTTAACCCAATAATGACAGTTGAACAATTCATTTTTCAGTACTTTTGTACAATTTTAATACAAATTTAATTTAATTAAAATTAATGAATACATTTTTTATTTTTTTATTACGTAAAAACCGTTTTGCATTATACTGTAAATTTCATTAGGTAAATATGATGTAAAATGTTATGAATCTTGTTTTCTTATTTGCTGTAAATTAAATAAATTTAATTTTTTCACGTACGACGTACAACAATCATTTTTAACAATAATATTGATTCAATATTGAATTTATTTAATATTTTTACTTTATAATAATTCTTTTTAAACAAATATGAGGTATTGATTGCATCTATTCGAAAAGAATTGTAACATACTGACCTGGGCAAGTTCTTTTAAAGGCCCGCATAGATGATGCGACTTTGACATAGAATGAGTATTTATCTTCTTTTAGAACATGCATTGAAAAAAAGCAAGAATATAACTTAAGTCAAATAGCGTCTTCAAGAAACATTTAGAGAAAATGTTAATAAAAGACAGAAATGGTGTCTGCACATGTCCGTCCTTTATTAGTGTTTACCTTATTACTCTGGCAGAAGTTTATTTTTTTATACTTAGAATATACGTTGTATTCTATCACTCGTGAATCGTTAATATATGGTAAAACAATATAATATATGCTAAAAAAGTGTCTACATTTGAACACTAAACTGATGCTATTATACATCTTATATATCTTTATTTATACATTCACTTTAAAAGTTCGTTTTTTTTCTTTGTAAGAAATTATATTAGTATTCACTATTGCAGGATTATGATGTTAATCGTAGAAATGATAGCGCGATTTTTTTTTCTCTCTGAAATGTAGTCATATACTTAATTTTATGAACGACATTGATCCAATTTATGCTTCGACTTGCTACTGTAAATTTGTAAATGGAAAGTAAACATAAGTAAAATTTCATTCCGCCAAAATTTGCGACACGCATATTACACGCTTCAGTCCACACATCGAATATCTTTAAATATTGGTCGATCATTTACTCTTCGAGAGATCACAGTTATCCGTTTCATATCGGCAAATGGCGCGTAAAATTTTATAGTCGGTATTGTCAGTCAAAAGTATCTTCAGTCACATTCCTACTGTTGAATGTCATTCGAGAATACGTTGAAAGGTTTAACCTTTCATGGGCCGTTAAACGTCTAACCTGCGAGGCGATATGAATTGACAAAAACCGCAGAAGACAACGTTAATAATGGATTCGGAAAAAGATATAGGTTCACGTATTTACGGCCGACATGTGTTTACGATAAGGCAGGGTGACATCGATGTTATATTAGATAGCTTAATGCATTTAGTTTTTAAAAGATGAAAGAAAAAACGGAAAATACACGAGATGTTGAAAATTCGTTGCTTTGTGGATTAAATGTTATTTGCAATATTTCTTCTTATCGTTGGAAATCAGATCTTGACATATAAAATCCTTCGTTTTAAGAAAATGAATGACAACTTGACACGATAAAATGTTTCAAACGCGAGAGATCATTTTACAGGCATCAAGATAAATTTCGCCATTTCCTCGATGACATACATATGCAATTGTAATCAATATCTGTTACGCGTTTCAATATTTAGATATATCAGGTTTTATTGATGCGAAATGTACTTAATCAATTATTACGTGTATGTTGAAAAATGAATTATGCAAAAGTGAATGAAAATGTTAACGAAAATTACGAAATCACGGAAGAGCCCGATGCGGAAGTATGACAAATGATTCAATTTGTAACATCGCTGTGTGTCAAGTTTTTATACGAGATTCCATATATTTGAGCTCATATTTTTTTTCAAACAGAAAATAATATGTACGGGGTTCAGAGTACATCATAAAGTTGATTATATTTGTTGTAAATGAGATACACTCTCAGAAAAATATTAAGAAGGACTAGATATTTCATTAAATGAAGTAAAACTTTCAACTTTTTTTTATGCGCGGGAAAAATAATTATAAACATTACACGCAGAAAAAAAAATTTAATGTTATACTATTATGTGTATAATAAAAGTGGAAATAGTTAAAAAAATCAAAAAAATTATTGTAAAATAAAATGTGGGAATCTAATCGAGAAAGTTATTCTATTCCGTGTACTACCAATGACATGTTTACAATCAAAGGACATTTATGTTATTAGATAAGTAATTTTCCTTTATGAGAAAAGTGTAACTGACGCAGTCAGTCATTTCCACTTAAGCTTCCCCTCCTATATATTAAAATATTTACAGCTACGTAGTTGTCAATCAACCACAATCAATCGTTCAATCACCATTCAACTGCAGGACGCGTTACGATTGAAACCTCTATTTTGCTTACTTTATTTAATAGCTAAAAGTCTGTATAAACTAATTAAAAATGTTATTTTTCAATTCGGCATTGTAAAGGGTTTATTCTGTTC
>JABFOV010005463.1:0-12006 GCA_022817685.1 Aradophagus sp. ZL-2020
ATTCTGTTGTTGTTGTTGTTGTTGTCTTTATTGGCTATGGGACCTTATCAGAAACGTCCCGTACGCCAGTCATGAATTATTCTAACATTAAATAATACATGAATGAATAAACAAATAGGTAGATAAATCTGTAAAAGTTTCAAGTTAGTGAATTACGCTGCCATCTTTCAAAAGAATGTAATACTTTAATCCAACAGAGACGTTCAAATGTCGTTAGATAGCGCCACATGAGTCATTCTGTGGCAGACAGTATAATCCGGTGGGAACATGAAGTAACTTATATGCCGTCAAAATTATCACAAAACCATTTTCTTCCATTAATCCTTATTCATTGAATTTTATTTCCCAGCTTTCAAAGAAAAAATTTATCAATAATTAAGTTTAAATCGAACTAAAATTGATAATTACAAAGTATAAATTGTAACTACAATATTTAAAATATACTGATAAAATCATCAAAAGTTTTTTTTTAATTAAGCGTATTTTACAATTTAAATCCCCCCATTTCACAGGTAAAACTTTAAATATCATCGGTAATTTTTACGTTTTTAATGCCGCGATTTGATTGGTTAGATAATTTTCGTTTTTACAAAACAGTATTGCATAAAATTGTAAATAAAAAATTGCAAATAAACACGGCAGAAAATAATAAAATAGTTTGCAAGGCGCCAAGAGACCTATGAGCCAAGAGAAAATTGGGAGACAGACAAATTAAGTCCTCAATTCGAATCAAAGATCGTTTCCGCCCTGATGATCTCATTGCTCCTTTTACAATTTGATTGGCGAGCTCTTTGTGGGTAATGATTGCCCCCTCCCGATCTTCCGTTTTCTTGTCGCAATAAAGTCACAATAAATGCGCTAATCAGTGTAAATTCTTTTTTCAATCGACAACAACCACTGCACCGGTACGTCTTTTGTCAAAAGAATGTATCAACTTTAAAGTGTCTTACGAGGCGTCAACGATGCTTCGTTTGGTTTCGGAAATGTTGAGTTAAAAAGAAACGTAGCACTAGATTTAATTTCGCTTAATGATTTATGTTAGTTTCGTTATCCTGATTGCCATGTATTTTCACTGTTTCAAATTGAGTTTATTTATGGAACAGTGAAGAGTTATTATTCATGAAACAGCAAAGTTCATTATTAAAATTTGCTCGTATTTAAAAACACTTCTCAAATATTCAAATTTCCTAACAATTATCTTGAAAAAACATAGAATTATATGTTTTTTATATTGAAAAAAAATTATTAAATAAATGAATAAATGAAAATACTGACATTTAAAAATCTTCCATAACATTAACTTGAATTTTACAGCAAGAGGATAAACCGCACTTTACTACCGTTTGTTTATCCTGGTGTAGAATGCAACTAAAACTCCTAACATTAAACTCTTGATGCCGCCAATGAAAATGAACTTAACGCATGGAATACACACAAGTATCATTTCGTCATACGCTTTAGCGTCGCGCCAACTAAAATCTAACAGTAATTAGCTGGAAAGCGTCACGTTGTCGTGGGTTAAACTTTTAACCATTTTACCGAGATATTTTAAAAGGTCGGCACCGAGCAAGGTGAATAAACGTGAATTCCGTTTCGCTCTCTCCGCTACACATTTCAGCCGTAAACGTAACAAATATATCGTTAAACACATTCCTGGTTGCGCCACGCTAAAATGTTCCGTCTCGGAATGAACATCGTTGCGCGCCGACACTGTTTTGCATCGTTGCTTTATATTCCATACAAAGTGCGTAACACGGCTACAAAGTTCAAGTCAATTATGCATTTTCGGGGAACAAGTTAACCCAATTCTTTCTCAAACAACACCGCTTCCTCCATTACGCCTTGTCCAAAATATTTGCACCATTTTTCAGCCGACCACACACCGTAATTTGTTTCATTCGTCCGCGACACAATCATTTATATATATATATATATATATATATATATATATATATATATATATATATATAAAACTAATAAATTACCTTGCTTAATTTGTTTTCGCCTATTTAGATTAAATTACATTTTTTTAAGCAATATTTTTTTGATGCGTTAGTGATGCTTCGTTTAGGAAGAGGACATCATGAATGACGAAGATTAAATTTTAAAATTGTCAACTGCATAAAAATTATTTCTAAAAATTTAGAAAGATTATAACAATGTCATTTTTCTTATTGAATTTTGTTTCATTTAATTCCAAAAATTTACTTTTTATGTCAATATTAATTTAATTTAATTAAGTGTAAATTTATTTTGGTCTCAAACAGTAATGATACTTGAATACAGTTTTTCGAGACCGAAAAGTAAACACACCGACATGAAGGACAAAGTCAAAAGAAGTCGGAAATTCGTTGAACGATGACACAATAGCACGAGAAAAAAAAAGAACTGAGAGATGACAGACTCAAATAAGGCTAAATCGCGCGCTTTCTTTTCCACAATATATACCGGGGGTCCCATTGATACGAGCCTTCGAAAGCGTGAGAATTTTTCGCCCCCACTTCAAGGAACGATCATTGGATCTTGAGCCATGCGGTGGGCCACGTGTTTTGTCTCAGCACGAGGTGTACACGAGTGTAAAAAAGTCTTTTGTTAAAGTTTTTTAGGCATATTACGGTGTACCTCGCACTAAACTTTACTTATTTTTATGTTTATTCATATTTACTTATTTTTATTTCACTTAAATACTTACAAGTAGTAATGTCTTTGATTCAAGATTTTTACATGTTTCTTAGTTTCCATTTTTTTCGCGCGACGTATTTACTTTCAGCGCTACAATTTTTTCGCGGAAATTTTACAACGAAATTTTTTTTGAAAAAGAAAAACGATGCATGAAACACTTTTGTGAAACAAATTGTATACTATGATTTAAGTCTATCCATTTTTTTATTTTGCAATCTTTGTTGCTTATATATACAAAAGCAATGGTTTAATTGAGTTTATAAAAATGGCAATGTACTTGATTTAATAAGAAACTGAATACTTAATTAAGAAAAAACATACGATTGTACTGTGAATGTTTAATTTTAGCCAATGATTTCGCAGAATTTGAAATACTATGAATCATTGTTTCGATGCCGAGACTAATAGCTTTCGCCGCTTTTAGAAATCCCATTGTTGCCTCCTGGAGGGTGTAAAACTTAAAAATGTCAAGATAAAGCAAATACGTTCTTGTTAAAATAACGACGGATCACGACTTCTGAATGGAATTCATTTTTATATTTAGATTCATTCAGAAGATTCGAATTCATCACTTGAAGCAAGTCACTCAACACTCTTGTGTAATTCAGCGAGTGTGGTAACGTTCAAGTGAAATGACAATATAAAATCGCACCAAAATTTCATCAAGCGAATTATGTCATTCAATGAGCGTGAAATTCGGGAACAGTTTAAAAAATATACAATTTTATGTATGCAAAAAAAAAAAAAAACGTACGAATTAAACATAAAGAATATTTGTGTAAAAAAATCTACAAAGTTAATTAATGTTACGTAATTATTGACAACTTCATGATTTCAAACTATCAAGAAATAATTTCGAGATTAAGTTGTCTAATTAAATATAATACATTTAATTTGATTAGTCTGCGGATTTTCATTTAAAATCAGACTTGTATTATAGCTAAAAAAAAATTTCAGAAAAGAAATATACGAATGCATCTTTTTATACTGAAAAAACGAAACAGTAAAATTAATGACAGAAATGGTAGTATACAATTTATATCAAATTAAAAATGTTGTCTTTCCACGATTAGCAGTCATTATGCCATGTTAAATGTAACTTCATTCCTCTAGTCGCGAAACGTGTCGGATCCGTAAATGTAACTAATTTAAATCAAATCGAGTTATTTTTTACCGTCAAAGGAAGCGACATTGTCGCGGTTTCCTCGATCTTTGTTCCCTATCGACACCCTTCAGCTAATGTACGCCCGCTAGTCGTGAGCTTTACGGCACGGTTCTACGCATGCCATACACTATGAAGCTGCTATTAATACCTTGGAGTATATTTAGCACTGAATGGAGAAGAGTACGCTACTCTTCTGTAGTTGCATCCTCGACAATGTCCCGTCTACCACATGCAATTTGCAATCATTGTCTCGACGGTCAACGGCCATTATCAATTACGCATAGTAAAATGCTGCGGCAAATATTTATTTAATAATAATCATAATAATAATAATAATAATAATAATAATAATAATATCAATAAAAGAAAAATAATTCGATTATGAGGTTTTAACTTTTACATGAACCGTTCGACATTTTGAAAACGATTCCCTTATTCATAGCGAAATTTACAATTTAATCAGCAATCCAATTTTCGCGTCGATAACGGCTACGCCGGTGCAACTATTTACAATTTGCCCGGCAAAATAATTCAAGTCCATTTAAATGCCGAAAAAGGGCGCGCAAACAAACAAAACCTTTACGGCCGCTCGCGACACATCCGGCTTAATTAACCTAGATTCTAGGAATTAACAACCCCGGGACGCGACATTTAATTTGTTGTAAAACAGCGCGCGCTTATGCACTTATGCAAATGCGTTGATAATACGTAAGTAATACTGTCCTAAATTGTGAGAATAATTCAGTACAAGACGGAGCCGGGCCATGCGGACTACATGTAACGCTGCGAGCCAAAAGCGAGGCGTTTGGTTTAAAGGTCCATTAAGTGCAGGAGTCGGATCGCAATATGCAAAGGAAACGTGACTCTTCGCCGAGGGTCATAAGACGCAGACGGCGTGTGTGTATATATTAAAAATGAGTCACCCGGTAGAGCCAGACAGCGTATCCCGCAGACAACAAATACTATCCCGAATGGCGGTATTTTTAGTAACGATATTTAGCAACGCGGGCCTGCGTGCTCCAGGTATGACGTGCTTCGCATCGAAAAAAGAACACGTCAAAACACGCCAGTTATCTGTCGGCCCGAATATTTCAGCTCCGTCAAGACTTTGGGTACTTTTCGCTAGTCGGATTATCTTTATGACTGTGATTTCTGCTGTTTTGCTTGTACGGAGTAATTTTTGCTCAGAGTTTTTGAAATTAAAAATGGGACTAAGTACAACTATTCGAGTATTATTAATTATTTTATTTTTTGTTATTTGATACGCATAAAGTTTCCGCGGTTTTTTTATCAGTAAATTCAAATTTGGAACAAAAAATAAACTTCATAAAAGTTGTTTCAACTACAAATTAAAATTCATTCAATGTCTAAATATAATCAAAAATCAATATGCTTAATTGAAAATTCAATTTGCACAGCGCTGTAAATTAATAAAATTAATTGAATTCTTAAAATCATTTCGTAATTGTGTTGTATTTTTTCACGGTCATATCAAATAACCTGAGTTAAATTAATTCAATACGTTAATGTATGAGAAATAAACTTTAACGTGCGTCATCAAATGCACTTGTATTATGTTTCTGTAAACAAACGCTCAAAAGTTCAATGCCGAGCTGAATGAATTATTTGTTAGTAATACTGTTTTTCTCGTTCGCGTTTCAACACACTCGAGTCCAAGAGACATGACGGTACCAGGCTTTTCTCCGACATGTATTGCTGAAAATTAGGTTACTCAATTAATAATATCGCTTGTGTATATATTCCCTAGCAGGCGAGGTTTTTTAAAGCAAACACGAATGTTGAAACGAACGTATTTCAAATTGAATTTTTCGTCGCTCGACACAAAAGTCATTTTATCAAAGGCATTAATTACTTAATATATTGATAATTTTTTGTATTCCTGCGAATCATAACTCTGTTCATGGTTTATGGAATTCAAAAACCACATTATAAAAATTGTAATGAGTATGTTTCATAATAAAATCCTTTTCATAAATTTATTCAGTTTATAAATGATAAGCAAATTTGAAATTCATGTAAATAAGCGAAAAAGAAGTTTTTACTTTGTCCATTTTTTCTGAATTTGAATTTATTGATAACGTTAGAAATTTGCTTCACGTATATAGATTAGTGATTTCTAATGTAAACTTTTTCCACGTGTATGAGTGATAAAATTACTTTCCTTCTGGTAGTAACTAATTGACCGAAACAAAAGCTAATATTTGTCTATCGGTCAATTTGACAAATCAGACACGAGCTTCGTGTTCGCAGCCCGACTTACGAGCGCGAATGATGAGATGATTGTTCGGTTGATGAAAGCCGATGAAGCTGCTGACAATGAGAGCGCTGCCAATGCGTAAATCCCGCGCAAGTGTCTGCTCACGCCGGGTCTCATCCGTTTTACCATGATTATATTTCTCGTTCAATCCCCCACTTTCTTTTTCGCTCCGCTGAACTCACTTTCGAGAAAAGCGTTTAATTGAAATCCGTCGAATCACGCCGCCGTCGATTTAGTTGTTAATTATTCAAAAATCATTTGCCACGACAAACAATTTGAATATTTATAATCAACGAATTCCGAGCACTGTGTCGCGCGGGAAAGAACTGTTTGAAATTCGTCGAAAAGAATTCCCTTAATGCAATGTAAATTCTCCCGACGTCAAATTTGTTCGGCGCATTTTTTATCATCAACAGCGGGAAATGTCTTCTCCAGCTTTTTATCGGAATATTTTATCTCAATTTTCGGGTAAATGTTTAATCAGAAATGCGCGTCGATGGAGCTCGCCCCAAGGTGCTCACAATAACAATATAAAATTCGCAAATGCATAGCTACGTAATGTGGAAAACCGGTGTGTGGCGCTTGTCGTGGGATGGCCACTTTTTGTCGACAAAGTCATCTCGAAGGTATGAAAATCTGGCAAGTTTCGAAGCTTGACTGTTCGTCGTTATTCTTGGCGCAATAGTTACAACTGCTTGCGAATGCGAGCGGAGGAAAAATGACGCCCTTATCTGAGAAATGACTTACCGTAAATAATCCGGTGAATCGCTCGACGATGAGGCTACTCGCACGTAACTTGACGCTATGTATCGCCTCGACATGTCAACATATAAAACACCAAGTCATCTCAAAAATTGTCACGGACATATACTCTTGCCGTTTTTCTTGCAGCAATCTACCCCCCACACTCCCAACTCACCCGTTCGGTCATAACTTTTGACACCGCTATCGCATCGACATAACATTCGCGCAATAAATATTTCGTGCAAGGAGAGAGGTTGCTAGGAAATGAAATAATCATTCGAAAAACGTCACTCACTGCGTGTGCTTGCCTTTTATTCGTTCGTTGATTCAAAACGTTATAAAAATGCGTACCCTATTACGTATATTATAAATTCGCTTCAATGTACATATTCACAGTTTTCTTTATACATTCTCGTATTTTGTCGGCGGTCCGACAAACGTGTTCATCAACTATCTAACGACAATTTCAAAACTTACGCCAGACCATACGCAACATCTTGCATTAAAACTTTTAACGACTCTACATAAATAAGACGCTACTGTTCCTGCGTGACCAAGTTTCAATGGATTCTAAATTCGCTGGGTTGGTAAAAGCGACGGTCGTCAATATTGAAGCACACGTTGACGCAAAATCTAAGTCTTCAGGCGTTAGCAGCTGCATGACACATTGAGAAAAAAAGATTTGGTTGATCCAGCCAAATTATATTGTTGAATTTCTTGAGCTATAGTTACCGAATTGCAGCGCATAGAATAATTTTTTTTATGTCTGCGCATGTCATTTGGTAATTTGGTTAGTCCAGTTGGGAAAACGAACCAAAATTTAGATGGTTCAACAAAAATTTGGTTGATTCAGTCAATTTTTTTTTCTCAGTATACATCTTCAGATTGGCTCGATTCGCTCGTTTCGCATTTCCACGATAATTTGATAACCCGGCGCTTAAATAAAATTTTTGATTTCTCGAAAATGTCTCTGCGTGACTCAACGCCATCGAAATCTAAACAGAAGCGTGATCGTCTTTTTGTAAATATACCGAAAGTGGCAGGCAAAAGTGAAAGAAACAAGTCGAAAAACGTAACTGCCGAGAGCAGTTAAGAACAAAGACCGAACGTTCTCAGCACTAAAATAAACATTCTTAATTTTATCGTCTGGACGCTTCGAAAGAAAGAAGCCAATCAGCGATGCGCGTTTCACTCCGAACAAACGTCTCGACATTTTATTGAAATACGTATAAACAACCACAATAAAACCTAACAGCTGCTCCAGCGTGACGCTCGATTATAAATACTTTACCCGGGTTTTCGGAGACGGGTTTTCGATGGAACGTGTGTTACAACCGTGCAACAAACGCAGTCTAAACTTTCGTTATGGCTAATGCTTCGCTGTCCCGTGGTATTATCGTACGCGGTTGTACTTGCACTTCCGGCGGCGGTACTTTTGGAACCAGTCAGCCGTCGCTGTCGCGACAGGACTCAAAGTGGAACAGAAATAACGCGACTAAAAAATAAAGAACGGCATAAAAAGCGGAGCTGAGACGAGCGGGTGCACTTGGCCCGCCGTTTGGCACACGGTCCATACTCTACATCGTCACTGCGGACGGCTTAATACTTTAAGAACAGCGCTGTAAAAATTAATACGACAAAAGCGTCACATCTCTAGTCATTCGCGTCTTAATTTGGGACACTGGTATTTCAAACTGCGAAACTTGTCGCCGACAATCGTGTTCCAGTCTCCGATTCCCAAGTTTGGACACTTGGACCGCAACAATTTTTACAGCAAACAAGTTAGTCTTCGTCGAATTCAGTTAACATAATAATCGATTAGTTTATCACAGACGAACTGCAAGCATCGTTGTCGGATGCGATCTCCCGAACCGTCGTTGACCGCAGACGGCCGAATTGACTCGTCTTCGTAGTTGGTAATCAATTAGCGGCTCATTTAAGTCTTCGAGGGTCGCAATTGGGTTACGTGCCAGCCAGGGGTACGGTGGATTCTGCGTCCTGGTCAGGCTTCGTGGGAAGGGGTCTGTTGGCCATCTTGCTGAGTGTGCTTTGCGGCTCCGGCAGTTCGGAATATAAGTGCGCCGTTGGATCGGCATCTGCGTATTCCAACAGAAGGGAATTCCTCTTACCATTGATATTGGTCTTCGAACCACCCAGAATACTCTCCCCTAGGGATCGCAAAAAGTTCATGGACCTGGTCTGACCGGAATTGGAAGCGTCATTCTTCGGTGACTCGTCTTTAACTGCGGAACCGTTTCTTTCTTCTTTTCGGATAGTCACATTGGGTTGAGCATAATGAGACGTCGATGCAACGTTTGTTAGGACTGGTCGACTCTGGAGTCTGCTGGTACTTGGTACTGTTTCGTCTCCAGGAAGTTCTGCATAAAGGTGGTTCTCGTTGAACTTCTTATCTCTCGGTTCAGCGTATTCCACTATCTGCGGCCGACCTTTGATGGTATTTGGTAGAAGCTTCTCTAGGGACGGAATCCTAGTACCGACGTTAACCAAGGCAGACGATGAAACTCGATGTCTTTTAACCCTGGGAACGTCATAGGCGTTCTCCTCGTCGTATTCTACAGCAGAACGACGCCTTTCGTTGTTATTATTGCAACTTTCCTCTACCTTGATTAGGTCGTAGAGATGCTCGATTATATCTCGCGCTTGACCATAATTTTCCGGGTCATTGAGCTTTTCCTGTAGGTCCTTTAGATACTCCTCAGTGAGTTCCTCGGGTAAAGTTTGCGTTGCTTTGTTCTCGGTATAAGCGTATTCGAATTCCGCGCCTCCCGCCTCGCCATCTTCTATGTTCGTCGTCTCCAGCTGTGTCTGGACATCGATGATCCTACCCTCTGCTTGTAAGCCAGCGTATTCATGCACGCTTAGTCGGGATATCGATCTGGCGGAAGTCGCTGCGGTCATTCCACTGGTTGGCGAGAACCAGGAATTCGCCAGAACCCCGGAAGTCAGTTTCGGACAACCCCGTCGTCGCATGTACAGGATACCGGAAGTGAGAATTACGATCACCACTGAGAACACAGCCACTACGCATATAATAATGATAATCCGCTTCTCACGTTCCAACTGATCCGGGTCGCTCATCTCGACATCAAAGTAACCTTTGTGTCTGGGGTATATATGTGGTCCGATACTGGGAGGACTAGGGCTGGACTGTAGTTGCGGCTCGATTTTCGTACAATTAATGTGCAGACTTTTGGAACACACAGTGCGTGTATAATTACCAATGCTCAGGTAACCTTCTGGAAGACTGAAGCAATTGCGCAACAAGCTGTCCACAATGCAGTAACTCGATCCGAGCATCCAACCCACGGAATCTTTATTACCAATGACCTTTACCATCCAAGCGTCCAGGTTGCAATTACACACTTCCTTGAAGTAATTCCGACCGACACGTGCAGTGTTCACCTTCTGAGGAATCGTTGCGACAAAATTTAACGAGCCATCGGACACTTTGTGCAGGTGGTTGTTGGAGAAGGAGAACTCGTAGTAAGGAGCTGAGTAGGCAGTGAAGTTGAGCGAAATTGCGTTCGATTCTAGGTTGTCAAAGCTGTTGTAGTCGATGATTATGTTACTTAGTTCGTCCAGAGTTATGGCATTGCGTCGTACGTTTTGGAACTCGTTGTTATTAACCGTAACCGTGGCCACGGATATGGAAATCGCGTCGGACTCAAGCTCGTCTATTCTGAAAACGATCGATGAGTGTGTTTTAATCAAATAAAAATAATAACATTATTCCGGATCTCGTAATAAGATTTAATAGTTACCTCGAATATTGAATAGTTAAATTATTAGCCCCAGCACGGAAGGCTCCACTTCTAATGATTCCGAATTGTACGTCGACAAATTCGAGGCTACTAATTAGTGTTCTATCGCTGAAGGCGCCCGTTTCAACCTCTGATATCGTCGCGTTGCTAATTATCACGTGCAAGATGTTCATGGCGCAGAACGCATCTTTCCGGATCCTCTCGGTTTTAAAGTCATCCATGCGTACCTCGGCTGCGGTTGAAGGGAATACCGCTGGCGGCAGTTCGGGTATTTGTACTTTTTGGAACATTATCTGGAAATTACAATATGAACATTACAGATGCAATTTAATAATAATATATTTATTTGTATAATCAACTGTGTACTGATTTGAAATGATTTATTAGTAAATTATTATATTTATCTTTAATTCAACCTTTGTCGCTGGTCCATGGCGTCCGTGTTGAGATGTTTCGAATTTAAATGCGTTGCTTGATAGTTCAAGCCGGGTGACATCTTTGACGGTGATTTGCAGTAACCAAGAGAAAGCGCTGGGCTTGATTCTAACTTGTTTACAGCGCGATATGGACACACTAAGAGGTCCCTTGCTGTTCTTAAAGGCGTGGCTATCGATGATGAGTTCGCCGCATTCGGAAACTTCGAGCAAAGGGTTCGGAGCACTCAAATTTTGAAAGGCTTGCTTGTTCGCCACCACTGTATAAATACCGGACACATGTACGCGTTTCAGCTGGTTTCCGCCCGAAAACGCGCCGGACTGAATTCGCAACTCTCGGCAGTGAGATATGTCGATTTCCATGGTATTCTCTGGTATTGTCCCTTCCTTGAGTTCGACATTCTGCAGAACAATTGGAAATGATTAGTAACATGTAATTCAGTCGGTTAAAAATAATCTTTTACAATCATTAACTATTGCAATAACTAGATCAATAGATGCACTTTGCGCCCACAAATTTTAATTTTTTAATTTATGAAGAACTATTTATTTAAAATGTAAAACTTTATCTTCCTTTTTTTCCTTTGAAATCCAAAATGTCTTTTGTTTAATTCAAACTTAAAACCACTACCAATCACAAAATAAATAAAAGATTGACACAACCAACTTGAAAATATGAACATCTGAAATTTTTTTTAGAAATTTTAAACAATTATTTCAAACATTTCCAAATCCTTTTTTTTTTTTTTTTTTTTTTTTTTTTTTTTTTTAAAAAAAAATTTTTTCATTTTAACAACTATTTTTTCATTTTTTTCAATGTTTTAAAAAAAAACCTATAACAAAAAACCTTATTTTAAATCTAATTCCTAACTCCAAAAATTTCCATACAAAACCCCACACATCTTTTCTCTTCAATATCTC
>JABFOV010005464.1:0-12002 GCA_022817685.1 Aradophagus sp. ZL-2020
CGTGTGAACTACAAGTCCCATAGTTGAGTGGTCTTCAGTCTGTTGATCATTAGTGTGGATCTGTGCGTTCGCCGTTCACTCAGTTTTATTGGGCGTTTGTCGTTTTGACTCAGGCTTAGATTTTGTTTTTATTTATTTTTTTTTTTTTTTTTTTTTTTTTTTTTTTTTTTTTTTTTTTTTTTTTTTTTTTTTTGCATTTATGTAAAAGTAAATGCTGAATTTTTTTTTGCGTGGCCAGTTACAAATTAAATATTTTATAATTTACTTGCTTGTTTATTTTCATTTGTATTGTTTTACCGTAGTTGTCGGATTTTATCCATATCCCTTAGCAGGTTTAATCCAACAACGACGTATGTCATGTAATACAACATGCACACAAAAAAGCACTCGAAAGCGACGACGTATTTTTTGCAAATACTTGCGTTTCCCAATATGTTTTTAACATTCGTACATATCCCACATTGAGAAAATCAAGTAGTAAATGTTAATACTTTAATAGTGAATTTTACCATTCAAACAGTAAACTTTATCAGTGAAGTATTTAACAATAACTTTTCCTGTTAAAAAAAATATTTTCCAAATGTTCTATTCACTTTTCCGAGCGCACACCCGCGGAACTTGTTTGTAAATTAAATTATAAATGCCGTCATAAAAATAGACATTGACGCGAAGTGAAAGTTTCACTTATTTCTTGCTCCCTCTCATCGTTTTGCCTTTTCTCGCGAAATCTTCAAGCGAGCTTTCGCGCGACATGGAAATCTTTTTTTAGACCAGTTGTCTACTTTTTGGCGTATCTGCGAAAGTTTGCAGAACCGTGTCGTTAGGATTCACCGGGTGTCCCGGGCGGCTGTACTTTTTTGATTTACGTTGTCTCGACTGGCGAGACCCACGGAATTTCCGGATCAGACGGTACCGCATCCGGTGACGGAAGCAAAGAGGCTCTCGCAATGATGATTTAACTCCCTTTCCGTTTGCTATACGAGCGAGCCCGTCGCCCGCAGAGGCTTCATTTGTTTCGCTCGAAATAAAAACAACCATCCTCGCGAGATAATTAGAGTGGCGCTGAATACGCCGCCGGGGATAATTCGCGCGAAAAATGCCGTCTTGTTGCCATTGTTCGGGCTGCATTTGCAAACAAAGTTAAGAGGATTTGTTGCGAAATTATTCATCGAATTGTGCCCCGATGATTAATCGCTTTTCGAGCTATAAGTTGGCTCTGCTTGGAATCTCGTTGAATGAAAGAAAAAAGAGGTGCAAAGGGTTTTAGTAAGATTAAATACTATGAATGTGTTGCATCGTTATTGAGTTTCGTTTCCAACTATGCTGAGAATATGTTTTTCCGGATTATTCTGTGTGCTATTTAGAAAACGAATTTCCGCTTGGAATAAGATAAGTTTTCAGAGTAGAATATTAACGTAAGTATGTCATTTTCGATCTGTTTTATTACAATGTGGCCTTTTCGTTGAAAAAATAAAAATAATAACGAAACAATTAAGAAAGTAATTATTTATTCGTAGTGGAAGTCTTTTTCTGTTTCCACTTAATTTTACATTATTTGTTTACAGTAGAACTTACTCCGTTGATATTCAAAAGCATCTTCCTCCTTTTCTTTTCCGATTTGCTTTCGACATCGCGGCGCGGTCATGATTTCGCGCATTCGCGCCTTAACGAGCACCCTAAAGTGGCTCGATCTTGTTAGCGTCGTTCGACGTACCAGCCGGCGCTTTTCGCCTGCGATGCCATTAAAAGTTTTTCAATTTTCCAAAAACAAGGCGTGACGGAAGAAAAGCGCAACTCGACAAGACGACGCGTACTCGCGGCGGCCATTACGTAACGCATTCAACCTGAAATAAATACTTGCCGGCAACGTAAATATCGAAAAAGCGTCGCGCGCGTTCGGCTCGAGTGCTCGCGCCATTTCGGTCCATTTGTTTATCGCGGGATAAGTTTCGATGACGTTCGGTGGCCCGATCTTCGACGTCGCGTTGACAAATAAGGCCCGGGGAGACTCGCGATGGGATGAAGGACGATTGCAGTTGACGTGAATAGCGCGAAGAAAAGTGACGGCGCGGGGAGGGAGGGGAGGGTAAACGGGGGTGATAACGAGTCTGCGAAATTACTCTCGAAGCAAATAGGTTGAAGCAGCGCGGAAAATGAAGATCGATGTTGCGAAGTGAAGAATGAACTCTAATAAAAGTTGGAAACATTTTTCTTGCGGCGTTGCGAATCTCACGCTTGTCGCTGCGCGAGCGCCTTTTTTTATCGCATCAGCGGGCTATTTCGTGCGATTTAAACTCGCCCGGAAATTCGCATCAACGCGCGCTGAATTGAAATCAACGTTTCCATCGTTATTCTCATTTCTATTTGCTACTGCTGGCTTTTGATTTTTATTCCTCGCTGACGAACATTGGATTGGAAATTAAGGTGACCTTAATGCAAAAGTATAGGTTTGGATTGGGTGTTACCATGGCCGTGGATTGATCTTGATTGAATCCGGAACAGATTTGGCGGATCGAGGGAAATTACTTGATTTGATGTAACGAGTTAAGGTTCATCATTGATACAAATTCGATTTTGTTGGACCTCTGTTTTTAATTTTAAATACTTAACTTTGTTTATTGTAATTGACGAAAGACGTTTTCAAATATCAAAACGCTTTTTAAAAAACTTGAAGATTATTTAAGAAAAAGCACTTTTTTTGTAATTAACTTAAAACATATATACCACCACTATGATTATGATATTAAAAATCTTGATATTACAACCGTTTCTAAAATTCTGATAAAATTGCTCATTACATTTATATTCGAATCAGTAATAATCTAAAAAGTAATCTCATATGTTCTAATAAGCGATTTGTAATTTAATGAAGACAACGTGGGTAATCTTAATTATTGCAGCAAAGCGGCTTAGCGATATTGCCTTATTACGTGCCACAGGTTCAAGATAGCCTTAGAGCACGTGCTTTCTGTCCCGGATTCCGCCCGGAATTGTCTTCGTTATTATTTTGCGCCGTTAGACTTAGGAAATTCTCGTCTAGAAATTGAGACTCGCAGAAAACGAATCTGCTTTGGCGACGATCCAAAATATGACATCCCGATTATTCGTATCTCGTGTCACCTGAGGATACCAGTTCCCTTTGATTAACACTTTTGCATACGAATGTTGTAAAAGTTCAAATCGTTGGCGAATTTTTATTTTCAAGTTTATTGGTTAATATTTTCCAATTCGATGAACACTACTTTTTAAGAATATATTCTTTTTCGTGGCTTTTTTTTTGGTCTTTTTCAACGCTGGAGTGCACTTATGATTTTTAAAATTGTTGACATATCGAAAAATGTGTAACGTGAATTTAAATATTTTGAGGTAATTATTGAAAGCTTTATTTTTAGACTAGTGTTTACTTGATTATTTATTTGCTTCTTATTTTAAAATTCACTTTTGAAATTTTTTAACCGTGTTAATTTATAGCCGAAGCACTTTAAAAAATTGAATTCGATTTTTGTGCTTTTTCTTCTACACTATTTTTGGCACGATCGCAACGTTCTTTTGGTTGACTTTTTGACCCGCGTATAATTGAATTGGTTAAAAAAAAAGGTACTTCAAGATAAAGTGCACTCTTGTTTGATTCTTTTATGATAATTTCGAGCAAGTGACATTAGACGAATGACTTTTCGTGGCTCTGGAGTGAATTCGGTTGCTCGAATAAAGGAACACAAATGGTATCTTATCATTGACCAAACGCGGCCTCCGATGCTCGACGAGTCGTCTATTGTATTCGTCTTTTCTTCTTCCCATTCAGGGCTGTCCTTTGACCATGCGGAAGGGTTTCAAGATGGTCTCTGCGTATAGCTGAGTGATTCATTCATTCGTTGATGGGTCAAGATGCAGTTTTTTTCTTTTTCTATCTTTTTTTTTTCCCTCTTTTCGGTCGGTAGAACCTGAGAAAATGCTCTAAATTCTTCTAGCCGCGTTATAAATAAACCCCTGAACTCAATGTAGAGAGCTCGAACTACTTTGAGTTAGATTCTTCCAAGTGTAATGGCGATAAAACTTGGTGATATTAAGATAGGACTATAGTGAATTTAAAACCACGAGAATTGAATGAAATTTCGTAAAATGTTAGCCAAGTATTGCTCGAAATGTGCCGAAATTTTTTTACAATAGCTTATTTTACATCTAAAATGTTTGGAGTTGAAAGTTCAAAAAGTGATACGTATAGATATACTAACAGAGTAATTTTTCAGAACTGTAACTTTGATTTTAGATGGGAAAATTTCGTAAAATTTGTTATTTTGTTGTTACTTTTAATTGCTTTACTTTACTTTAAATCTTATAATTAACAAATATACAAGCAAATATAACAAATACAAGCACATATAGAAAATCGTCATTATCGTAAATTTTAATTCTAATTTCAATTTCATCATAATAATTGTTATTGAATACTATCGGGAAAAGACTGTCAGGAAAACTTTCGAACGACTGAAATTTCGAAGCAAATCTCACAAACTTATCAATCGAGTCAAAAATAGTAGTCTTTCCGGCAAGTTTATCGCATTTCGACAACGCATCCTACACATAGCATTCAAAATATGTGTCACTATAACGTAACGATAACACATCTTATACAAAGTCCAAAAAATTCGATAGAGAAATAATTTCGTTTCATTCGTCGAAATTTTATCTAATCGCGATTATATACTGTCTGCAAGCTAAGAAATGACAAACGAGCAATGTAACTTTGAAAGCACGTTAAACTCGCAGTACGTCAAAATCGCGCAATTTGCAGGTCGCGAAAGAAACGTTGCCTCATTCAGTTCCATTTATCTCCGAAACGTACAAACGAACGCTTTCCTTAACTTTATGCCAGAAATAATCTCTCTTATGACTTGCACCTGGCGGGTCTTACGTCATACTTGAGTCTCCCAAATTGCTTCGCATTTCGAAAAGCATTAAAAACGGGAGATAAGATTCAATTCGAGGATGTGAAAATCAGTTGATTAAATTTAATTAACGTTTTTCAGGACCAAACAGTGAAAGTGTTCGGTTAGGAGTTTGGAATATTATGCATGAAATCAATGCAGTATTGTGTACTTACAAAAATATGTAGTTGTTTGTTTAATTACTTAAAATATCTTAAAGGATCTTAAAAAAATCCACATGAATAAAGAAATAACAAAACAGATTAATATGATTTATACAGCAATTAAAACAAAATCAGCTATTTTCTTGTTAGAAATAATCAACTTTCAATGGGAGTTATTCTTAATGTTCGTCGGCCAATTGCAATTTTAAGTATGTCGTGGGTAATTGGATGTTTGCTTCAATTAATTCTGAAATGAAGATGCGGAGTGACGGTAGTGAACTTTTTAATTTCTTTTAAATATAAAGGAAGCAATTAAAGAAGTATTGATTCGTTTTTGTATTTCTTTAAATAATAAACTTTTTGCGAAGAAATTTGTAAAACAGTATACATATTAGGTAGAATTTCTTATACTATTTTCCATGCGAAAATTCTTATTTCCTGAATTTATTCGAACGACGGCGCCTCGACGCGGAAAAAGGCCATCAAATATAGACTAACGAGACATGGCTACCACATTTTCCTTTTCAATCAACTGCTGCGGTTTGTAACAGCGTGCAATTGCAGTATAATGCCGCGACCGAATGGGCGCTTTTTATGTACGCGTTGGAATTAAATTTAAAAGTGTTCTATACATCCTCGACTAGATAATAAAAACAACCTTTTTTTATTCGGTTTAGTTTAATTTCCCTTTTTTTTTCATCGTGGCGAAGAAAAAAAACATTTTCACAAAAACATCGCCGATAAAAATCGTAATGAAGTCATTATGAGAAGTTTTTTCCATAAACTTGAATCTTATCCTTTAATTATTAATTTATTTATTTTTTAATAGCAGTATATTATACATATTAAAAACACAATACTTTCATTGAATAATAAATTTTTGCGCGAATGAAATACTACCCGCATTTCGAATCGATGGCTTTGTTGTTTTTCTCTTTTTATTTCCATAATTTATAGAATATTTGTATCTATAGATCTGTATATGGTTTAAATTTCTGCATACGTTTCAGATTCTTTGCGTTCAACTAATATTACGAGTCGCAAACATCAAAACCGCGATTCCCCTCCAGTTTCGCACTTTCCTCTTGTCGCCGATACTGATAACAAACTGTATTCACGTGTCTTTTTTTTTCAAAGAGAAAAAAAGTCGGCTTCGCAATCCAACTGTTTGCCTTGTTTTTATTTTGATGTCGCCGCGAAACAATACAAAACGAAATTCGCTATCTGTCACATTTTAGTACGCAATTCTTTTTTACTTCTTGTTGTTGGGTTGTCTGGGTGTTTTATATTAAAACAGTTTTGAAGGATCTTCCAAATCAACATACTTTTAGTACACACTATTTTTCCCCTTTACATTTCTGCCTTTTAAATAAATAAGTTTTGTTTTCAGTTTATTTGTTTTGTAGTTAATGCATCAAGAAATAAACTTCTCTGATTAAATTGATAATCAGTATGCATAATGCATAATGCATTATACACGTGTACTTTCCATGGAAAATCAATCAAAAAGATCAGTGAACCATTTCAGCCATTTTGATTAAACCTATATAATCTCATCTTTTAATTACATTTACAAATTTGAGTTGATTTAAAGTTGATGCGTCGTGAGTCGTTCGTGTTAATAATTTAAGATGATTCGTCCTAAATGCAAAAAGCTAATTAGTCGTCTTATGTTAAATCGTCGATAATAACTTATGCTGATTCGCTTTGAACTTCAATAGCTCATTAATTTATATTCAAATTAACGCGAGCGTAAAAAGAAAACAAAGATTCGTAAGTGGCTGAAAATCGAGAATTGGTTCCAGCTAGGGATTATTTGATTAGCCTGTTTTACGCCAGTATTTTACGAGGTCAGCGAATGAGCAGGGCGATGGCAGGGGGGAGGGGGGTGGCACAATGAAACGTAAATTCTCGCAGTATAATAAAATTAACATATCGTCATCAGCGTAGGGCTTTGAACGCGCAGTCAATTTTTACTTTCTAAAAGCTTTAAGCCGCAAAGTGTCAACATCAAAGAACGTAATTAACACGATGTTTGATTAAGTGCTGCTGCGGAATGGTGCACTCCGTTGTATTATTCAATTCGCAGCGACAAATTTATGCACTCCCAATCGCCATAAGTCTTTTTTATTAATTATCCCGGTTAATTGTTCAATTAAATTATTGCGCGCTACGCAAAGGACACTATTGCGCACGTTTCATTCAATTGACACCTTTTATTATCCAAAGTGTAGTGCCTTTTAAAGCATCAAAAACAAAAAAATATATATATGCGTGCGTATAATGAATTATGAGTTCCAACAAAACGCAATCCATGCAATCCGTTTTTATAAATTAATACTCTCTTAAAAATGTTTATAGAAATCAGCTTGTGATAATAGGATTATTCTCAGAATAAACGGATCTCACTATCTACAAAAATAATACTTTTATAAATGACTTTTTAAAAGTGTAATCCTAAAATGTTACACCAAAACGATACATTTTTTTAATCATTAATTTGATTTTAATAAGTAATTAATCAGTAAAAATTGTGTGTTGAATTTTTTATACGCTCTTTATTTATTCTTTTTACTTCATGTTCAATCGACGAAATTATTTATTCCTTTTTGGCGCCGCACAATGCTCGGACGTAATTTTTTATGTTAATTAAGTAATTAATCATCTTGTTTTTATATATTTATTTAGTCATTTGTCGTTATCAAAGATTACTTTGTGTCGACCCGATGCAAACGATGTTTGCTGAAAGAAATTAATCGCGTCTTATCTCGCGATAAGAAATGAGGCACGTGTACGTGATTTAAGGCGCTCTTTAAATCGCGCTTTCTTCTTTCAAACAATAGGTATTGCGGTGCGCTTTGGATGAGCTGTAATTGCAGCTGTAACCATTATTAAATGCGTTTGCCTTACTTTTGTAGATTATCTCTGAGTAATGACTTTTTAAGACAATGGAATACTAATTTTGTAATGATGAAAAATAAATGCGTTTGAGAGGGATCGTGCGGTTGATTGCGCTTGATAAACGTAAAAAGAAAAGCGCAAAGAAGGGAAAAAGGGGTTTGCATTGGTAGAAAAGGTCGCCAAGAAATGTGCATTTTAAGAGCAATCGTAAAGATGTCACTATTATTGAGAATATGAACCTAGAAAACTTATGTTTTTTTTCCTTTTTATTTTAACAGTGAATATTATTCAAATAATTACTCAAATAATTAATAATTAAATGTTTTCTGAATATATTTTATTTCAATTGTTTTGAAATGTTATATTTCTTTTTTGTTCCAGCAAAATTACTTAATGAAGTTTGGTTATCTTCCTCAAAGTGATCTAGAAACTGGGAATCTCAGGGACGAGCATCAGTTAAGAGAAGCCATCAAAAAGTTACAGGTAAATAAAGATTTTAATTCGCGAATTGGGACTTATAATATAAAAACAAAATTGTATCCTTCAGTAATTACTTCTCCTTAAAAATTGAAAAATGATAGAATTCTTGTACTCTTGGCTTTTCTGTTTTGTAATCTAAGATATGATTTAAATTTTCATACTATATTTCCTAACTAAACGAAAGAAAAAACTGAAGACTGATTTTTCCGTCATTTCAGTCAATGATCATTTTCATTAGTTAACATTTTCAAATGATTTCTCGTGCACTAAACAAGAATGATATAAACAGCACGTTGCCGAGATGCAAATGTTTTAGTTCGAAAACCCTGGATACGGAAATCATGATGCGGTAACAAAGTAAACAGTCGTGCGTCAAGCTCTAGTCGTTACTTGAACGCATCGAATATTCAGCAAATGTTTGCCAGTGTAGCTACTTTTTACGCAGCAACAATTGACAATAAACGCGCACCTCCCTTGCTGGACGACTTGTAGTTTCCATTGTACACAACCGTTGGTCTCGATTTTCATGCAAATCTTCCGGCCAATGAACGTAGCGACGTCATATCGACGCGGTGCTCTAAGTTCGTTTTCTCGACAGGTTTAATTTTCCTTGTGTTTTTGAATCGATTAATTTTGCATCGAATTAAAACTGTTGTTTACTTTTAAAATTTCAAACAAATCCATACATGGAGTGAAAGAAACCATCTTAGAGAAAAAATAAAGAAGAACAAAATTTAAAATATAGTATAATTAGATTTTTAAATGACATAAAAATATGATTTGTAACAAATTTCTCTAACTGAATGATTGATATATACGAAGTATTGTCACGATATTGACATAATTATTCTGTTTAACATGAATTCTGCTTCAATAGTTAAAAAAAAAAAAATAACAGCAAAATTTTCTGTGATATAATTTTTTCATTTTTGAGTCTTCTTCTCAAATAATAATGTTCGATAAATATTTCCAGTTTTTGAAAGCTGAATCAACACCAGTAAATAATTTAAACTGAATTTTTTGGCGTAAAATTAACTTTAATGTTGATTTAACCAGAAGGTTCTTCCTCGTACGTATACTGTCATAGTTTACTTTGTTTCGACGTGCTAATTAATTATTTTTCCACTCAAAGTTTTCTTTTTTTGCCTTATTGTACATTAATTACAGTTAAAGAGTCGACCGGACAAAGTACAGATTGAAAAAAATGACACTCGCTACGCAAAGATTGATACAGCGTAATATTTTATAATTTGTACACGTTCGGATAGTTCGCGAATTGCGTCGGTCTTTCGTAACTGAAATTTCCGAGCAATCTTCTTTTATGGAAACTCGCGCGACAATTCGAATTGGCTATGTAGCGGAGTACGTAACGCGACGTGTGTTACGTTCTTTTTTGCAGCTGTACCGTGTTCTGCTTTGCGTTTATACCACGACTTTTTCCTTTCTTTCATTCATTTTTACTGCACTCTTAAAACGTAGGTTTTGTATTAAGAAGTAAATTTTTGAGTCAGAATGAGAATGCTTTCAAGAATTCTATCTAGATTACAACATCTTAAATCAAGAATTAAAGTTTTTGACAAGACTGCTTTGTTTTAAGAACTGTATAGATTTACTTTAGAAATTAAATTTTTGGAATTAAGCATTCATGAAACAATTACCAGTGCTGCTATTTTCTTAACAAAAAAGAAGAAAACAAGCTATTTACTACTAAGCATACGAGCGCAGATAGGAATATTCACTTTTAACTTTTTGGAATGAACGTTTAATATTTACTCGACAAAATAGTTTTGATAATTAATACTTCCATTTAAATTAAATGCCGTTCAAAATATAAGTAAAACAAGAAAAATATGATTAAAATATTAAATAGCACTTAAATCAACGTTACAGAAGTACGGCGGTATACCACAAACTGGCGAGATAGATGCAGCGACGAAAAAACTGATGACAGCTCGTCGTTGTGGTTTGCCGGACGAACCAGATCCTAGATATGAAAAAACAAGGAAAAGACGGTTTAAACGATTCACCATTCACGGTCAGCAGTGGCATCATCTAAATTTAACGTGGAGGTAAGTACGACCACTCAAGTTATCTTGATGAAATGTATATAAATTTTTCTTATGAAGACTTAACATATATACAATTCATATATAAATTAACACATGACTGAAACAATATATAAATAAAATTGAAGAATTAGACTGTTCAATTAGACAGCTTCAGACGTTTAAGAAAAAATTAATTTTCAAAAATGAATCAGCAGTGATTTAAAGATGATCTAAATAAATAATAATTAAAACAAGTGATCAACAATTAATCAACTGCTGATTTGGTAAATGATTAGCGATTTAAGATAACGGTTTAATAATCTATTTCTTCTAGTAAAATAAAATATACAGCCCGTTAAACGCTCAAACATGCATCATTCCTTCCACATGTATCACAATTGAAAATTACGAATCGCGGGATATAAATTAAACTGAAATACATTTCCACTAACATAATTCCGCTAACAAGGATATCAGTCATTCTTAACACAATCTGAACGTGATTATAAATTGCGCAACGAAATATTTGTGAAAATCATCTATGATTCATGCTCGATTCCTTAGACGTCCATAAATCCTGGAAGCCAGCACGTGTATATATAATAACAGTATCCTGAAGGAATATATGAATTGTATATAAATGCATGAATTATTTACTACCGGCGCGTGGATCGCCTGGTAACATATGTGGCATTTGTTTTACTTCACAAAGCTGTTAAGTAAACCAGCGTAATAGACTTCGAACAAAGCCTGGCCGGCTTTTAACAAGAATTATTAGTGTTCGGGAAATGGGCGAGATAAAAAAACAATGACAAAAAAAAAATGTATAACCGGCGTTCCTACCAGTGGCATAATAATTTTTCGCGAAATACGTGTCACGAATTTTCGCCCTATCGCGATACGATTCATAAACGAGGGCCGCGCTTTGCCGAGTTAGTTTTAATCATGCACTCACACCTGCTCAAAACTACAACGTAACCATAATAGGAAAGTCACATGGTGCGATAATAGCATCTCATAAACGGCACATCCTGTTAATCTTCGTTTCGCCCGTTTGTGCGGTTCACCTCGCGTGCCCGAAAATTGCCGTCGCGGCTGACATTTCGAATCACTATTTCCATCGACTTCCTATTACGCATTTGAACACGTTTATTTTAAAATAATAAATATAACAATATAATAGAATTAAATTAAATTTCTTCGTTTTGATATACTGGCATTGAGGATGATAAAATCAATATTACACGATATTGGTCGTTCAATATCTAATATCTAATAAGTGCACTCGAGAGGGCATATGCAGAAAGTTCGCAATATGTTATGAAAATGTAATTATATAGAATCTGAATTTCAAACAACAGTCGTTGTAGTAACATCCAAAACAACACGGATAAAGTGGAAATGTTATTGAAATATTGCAATGAAATCGAATGGAATAATAATAACATTCACTTCCGAAGAACGTAATGAAGTGGGTTGAATTC